>CM029598.1:72320070-72592276 GCA_017311375.1 Mytilus coruscus | reverse complement strand
TTTCCTTGTAAAAGAAATGAAAAAAACAGGAATGCTGTTAATTTCAGATGATTTTGAGCATTTTCGTCAAAGATATGAGCCCTTGGATTTGTTTACATGCCATTTGAAATACTAGTAATCTGCGCTCTTAAGCTATTTTAATTGTGTGTTGTGAGAAGGGATTGTTTATTCGAAATATCACGGCCTTAATCCTATATTTTAAACAAAAGTCTAACAAAATAATGAACGCAAAACAAATATGATATACAGCAACAAACTAAGCATATACACTCAGTGCGTTTAACTTTATCAAATGATGAAAAAGCAGCTTAAAACATTCCGAACACTTGTTTATGCATTATTGTTTATTATATTATATTAATTCTACGCTGTATTTTCGAATCAATTTTGTTTTATCTGTTGTTTTTAGTCTGTCATTTTGACTTCAAGCATCACTGAAGAGACATTATTTGTCGAAATGCGCCTCTAGTGCAGTAAAATTGGTACTGTAAAGTTAATGTTATCCCACTGAACAAAGAAACGTGTTGGGTAAGGATTAGTCAAAAGAAAGCACCATCACATGTTCCTTGTCTTTTTTTGTTTTATCTGAATATATTTTTGTCATTTAGAGAAATCGATGTTGATTGCACGTGTTTAATAGACTCTGTTACATATTTTTAAAACTTTTTTAGACAATGGGTGATTAAATGCTTGATGTATTTGTGATATCCCGAAGAATATATGTTGATCTTGTTTTGATCAATAAGTCGTTTACTTGTTGTGTCGTTGTGTTGCTGTCTCATTAAAATATAACCAAACTCTGCATTCTCGATCGAGTTTCATCAATTTTATCAAAGTGAAAATACCTGATTTGTTAATTTGAATTTGTTCTTAAGTTTTTTAAATAATGCAACAATCCATAAGAGTAAAATAAATCTGTATTAAATTATTTTAGCTAATTGCAACTCCCCGGAAGTGAAATTGACCCTATACACAGGCAAATTTTGATCAGGTGAAATTAACGTGAAATTAACGTGAATTTCACGTGAAAAAATTCATGCGAATTTCACGTTAATCGAGCTTATATGCGTAATTCACGTGAAATATTTCACGTGAATTTCACATGAATTTCACGTGAAATACTGATTCACGTGAATTTCACATGAAATTTTTCACGTGAAATTCACGTGAATTGAGCCTTCACGTGAACTCCACGTGAATTTTTTCATGTGAAATTCACGTAAATTGAGCTTTCACGTGAAATTCACGGGAACTTTTCACGTGAAATTAACATGAATCGAGCTTTTTTTTTTTTTTATTAAAGTGAATTCTCCTCAATCACACAAATTTGAGCTAATTTATGTAAGTCAATTCTAATCTAATACAGATTCTGTTTTAATATGTATAAGCATGAAAAATATTCTTCTTGGTCTTGACCATGTGTTCATACTTCCATTCTATTTTACTTTCTTTGTATCAAAAATTTTTTGGTCTTAAACAAAGAAGGCAAGAAAATGCATCACAGGTTATGAATAATATCCAGGGCACCTTAGTTCACTCCTAGAACTTTTTGGGTTGTGTTCGAGTCTCAATCCTTTTTTGTAAATGATTTATGGACTGTGGTCATTTATAGAAGATGTTTGCACTGATGTATATTTCATTTGAGTTGATTTTTATTATGTACAAGTCATATTGTGTGGTCATCAGTTTTGACACAAACCAATCACATTATGAAAAATACCTACTTGCAAAAGATGCCAATTCTTTTTAAGAAGGTTTTGAAGAAAAAAAATAGTTCACCTCGCCACATATTCATGTACCGTTTAAAGCCAGAAACCTTTTCAGTGGTTGTCCAAAATTTCATCTTAATTAAAAAAAAATATTCAAAGAATTTGGTGTTGATGGCTATTCTTGATTCATATTGTAATTGTTTATAGCCTCTGGTCAATTAAATAGATCATGGCATATCTTTTAGACACGTCTCTTGTTGAGGACTGCATGTTAGCACCTAAATGCTTTTCTGGTGTTTTTGTTGTTGTATTGCTGTCTGATTGATGTATACTTCATATCTCATTGTACTAATAAACTAAAATAGAAAGTCCTGTGAAATATAGCTGATATACAGATGTATCAAATTGAAAGTCTCTCTGTAATTTACAACTATTTACTTTTTGTTTCATATGTGGGCTATTTCAAAAAAAATGATGCCTATCCTTTAAACCTTTGTCAGTCTCTTGTATGAAACTATATCTGTAATGTTTTTAGGTCAGATAATGTATTATGATTAGTTGGTCCTTACTACCAAAGATAATAGCAGTATGTGCTCTGTTTAAAAAATATTGTCCAAAAATGTACCTCAAAATGTCAGGAGTGTAACGCTTTTAGTGTGACATTTACAAGAAAGCATGTGCATTCATTGATGATATAGAATAAATAAGGGCAGATACAATACCAAACAATATCTTTCATCCAACTATTATATCTTGACTATGATTTCTTGTTCAATTCTTCCATATATTTACATTTTTATGAGCCGCATAAGGTAAGTCAAATAAGTTTGTGTAAAAAAAAAAAATGTTAGTAAAAGTCAATATGCTGCCAGAAAATGTCTTTGTAGGTGAAATAACATGTTTCTGTACATCTTGCATGGTTTATGTTTTTTGTTTAGTATCATAGCTTGGCACAGGTGCATCCAGTTGACCCTGAAGTTCTACTACTGGAATATTATGGTTACAAAAAGAAGACTACCCAAGTTTGTCAGGAGTGTAACAATTGGGTTAAGATGTATTTTTTTTAGAAACAATGTTGTTATAGTTGTTGTTTTTTCTTGAATTTCAGTGAACATTACCTGTTACAGTTTATCAGTAACAAACATGCCATTATTATGGCCTTCATTGCTTTTGTATGCTCAATACTTCAATGTCAGGAGTGTAACACAAAAAAACGCCTTATTTCAATCTTAGTAGGAAAGGTAAGTTATTGGAAGAAAAACAAGCTGACAATAATTATAAAATGACATTACTACACCTCAGCTTAACACAGAATACAAGTCTACATCATTACTTTTGAAATTTTTGAACTAAAATTGCAATTGAACTAGCTTGTTTAAATGTGTTACAGTCCTGACATACATGTATTGAGCATACACAAGCAATAAAGGCCATAATAATGGCATGTTTGTTACTGATAATCTGCAACAGATGGTGTTCACTCTCAAATTCAAGAAAAGAAAACCAATAATAACAACATTGTTTCTATAAAAAATAACATGAATGTTATACTTAAACATTTTAAAGCGTTACACTCCTGACATTTTTGGGTACATTTTTGGACAATTTTTTTTATACAGAGCACATACTGCTACCATCTTTGGTAGTAAGAACAAACTTATCATAATACATTATCTGACATAAAAACAGCATATATATAGTATCAAACAAGAGACTGAACAAGGTTTAAAGGAAAGCCATCTTTTTTTTTAAATAGACCATTAGCAAAATTTTAAATATGTAAGAAATATATAAAAATTTAACCTGTTCTTAATGTGCACTAAAATAATATGTAAAATATAAAGACTCTACATGATTTCAGGTCAGTTTCAGGTTAAAATATGGTAGCAATAAATTATGATCAGGAGTATAACATTTGTTACACTCCTGACAAGTTTCTGATGTAGCTTATCTATAACAAAATTCAACATGATTCTTTATTAAAATAATTGTAACATCTTTACAATGTAATGAGAAAGCCAATCTGTCTTGTAAAAGTGATTTTTCTGCACACTATTTACCAAAGATTCTGAAAAATTAAAGTGTAATTCTCATTAAACATTGCTTTTGCTCAGAAATTAAAAAAAATATGTAATCAAATATCTTATAGGTTTATTTATTTGTGAGATTGTAAATTTAAAATAGATATCACTACTGATTTTCTAAACATTCCATTAAAACAGTCTTATAGTTACTGAAAAAATATGTCAGGAGTGTAACAAAAGGATCAAAAACATATGTTTGTATTTTTAAATGACGAAAACTTAGAATTGACTGAAGCAATTGGTGTGAAATTTTCAGAGGATGTAATGAGATCATATGTGTTTGCTTCCTTATAATTTTATATAAAATTAAAGCTTTTGCAAAGAGATATAAAACTTTTGAAATAAGATATTAAAGTATACACTAAAATTGGTGAAATTTACATATTTAAAAAAAAAACTGTATATAAGTAAAAAAAAATTGCAGGAAAATCATTTAGTACCTTTATTGCGACAAACAAAAAATTACATTGATATTTATTTTCTTATTTATGTTTGTAAGTTGATAATAGTATGTTGTTGTTTCCTTTGAAAAGTTGATGAATTCTTATGAGTAAAATGTTGTTAAAATTTTGTTTTATTATTTTGCATTAACCCTTGGTAGTTTTGTAAACTTGAATGTCTCTGGATTAAAGAAAAATGATAGAAAAAAGATTAGCAATGACTTAATTTTTTACCATGTTTGTCACACTTTGGCATCATTTTTTTTTAAATAGCCCATATATGCAAAAATAGTTTTTTTTCTCATTTTAACACTGATCTTAAGATTTAGGCAAAATGTTGACAAAACAACAGGCATATACCATTAAAGTATCTCAAAGTTTGGCTGCACAATAAGCTAAAAATTCTTGTTATTTCATTTTTTTTTTATATAAAATTCAGTTTAAAACATGCATTTTCATTTTTTTACTGTAACTTGTATGATGACACAATAATTTGAATTCGAATTGTATTATATTCTGAAAGTACTTGTTGTTGAAAAAATCAACACAATAGTTAATTCCAGGTGGTTTACACTTCTTGAATACACCACTACTATGACTACATGTCTGTTAATAATGTTTAAGAGTCCTCTTCTGCATATAATTGCTATTTGTACCCAAGGATTCCTTCATACATTTGCACTTATCCTCCTAAGATGTTGCTCCAATGATAAAATCCTGTAATGCATACTTAGCAATCATACTCTTGGAATACTTCCTATACAGTTCCTGTAATATAATAAATTCAGCATGTTTGTTTCTGTACGTGTAGTCAAGTAAAAAAGATAACATCAATTTAATCTCAAATGATTTACCAAACTTATGATTAGGAGATAACTGTATTTTATTTTAAGCTCTGACATGATCAATAAGTGATTTACCTACAATGTAGTAAAACCCAGTAAAACCCGGGTTTTCACAGTATTTCCCACTGGGCTGGGCAATACTAAAAAACCCATTTTTTAGCTCGCTATGCTGTATCAGTTTTTCTCAATGTTGAAAACTGTACATGATCATTTATAGTTGGCAATATTCAGTCATTTTGGACTCTGGTGGATAGTTGTCTCATTGGCAATCATACCACGTCACATTTTTATAATAAATTACTTATGAAAACAAACTCTATTCATGTATGTGTACTACACATTACCTGTGTATATAAGTATACTTAGTGCCTATAGAAACACAACTCATCATTTTCAAGCCCCCTTCTTACATGTCTTAGACCCATTTAAATTACAATACTAACATAGTATGTTTATGGCTCTATGCATTCTAGAACATCTGGTTACCTTATACTTTTCCAGTCAAGAAATTTGTGATAAGCTTCCATAGGGGTATAAATCAAAACTCCAAATGCTCTGAAAATTGATAATCTAGCAGACTGTACATTTTTTTTAATTACCTCAGCAACGGAGGTGTGGAGGTTCATAATGGTTGAAATTTACCATGTTAACATTACAAATTATTAAAGCTGTACCTCCAAAACTGTAGGGGAGATAGCCAGACAAACAGACTGTTGCTGGGGCATAATTACATGTACTGTAGCATGTACTGTAGCAGGTAAGGGGACCAGAATTGTGTTTTATTGGCACTCAGTATAAATTTTATGTAAAATAGATATAACAAGAGACAAGTAGACACGCTGAAATGTCTTGCCTGCTGTACTATTCATGATATATTTTATGTTGATGGTCCTAAATATGCTAAAGATATAATTTTACTATAAGTATTTAAACTTAACATAACCAATGATCCATGAAAAAAATACTGTCAAGCAAATAATGTCAAGGTCAGAAAAACTAAGCCAGACAGACATGTGCACCTTACAACCATTGCTTACACCAAATATAGCTGATCTCTTAATTGATTATAGCTCATAGTATACAACAAACAGACCAAAATATAAAACTTAATATTGACCAATGAACCATGAATCATGGTAAGATTAACCCTGCCCAGACAGACATTTTTTTACATAAATTAGGCCGTTAGTTTTCTCGTTTGAATTGTTTTACATTGTCATTTCGGAGCCTTTTTAGTTTTATAGCTGACTATGCGGTATGGGCTTTCCTCATTGTTGAAGGCCGTACGGTGACCTATAGTTGTTAATTTCTGTGTTATTTTGGTCTCTTGTGGAGAGTTGTCTCATTGACAATCATACCACATCTTCTTTTTTTATATGTACACCATGCATACAATCAGTTGCAGACAAGACAAAAAAATTGAATGGCCGAATTCATGATACCAGTAATTTTTTAATCTTGGTCAAGCCATTTTGATAATTTTTCTCAAACTACAAGCATAACACATGGGAATATTAATATGAAATAAGAATTGAAATCTTAGGAAATCCAGAATTTAAAATTCTATTCTTATCAATTTACATGGACTGATAAGGGGTAAATAAATGTAACTACATGCCTATTCCATACATGTATATACAAATGTAGCAGATTAACTTTTCCCTTTATCTGTTGATTGATAGTGTTTTTTTTTATTTTGTCACTTTGTATGGACTCCTTTTTAAATTTGCACAGGATTCAGCATTTTTGTTATACCATTTTGACTACAAATACTGTAACAAATACATACCAGTTACATGTACTGTAGCTTTAGGGTCTCATCTACATGTATATCTAATCAAGTCATTCATTTCATTGTATAACTTCACTTCCACTTACATCTGGGGAGCTACAAATGTGTAATTCTGAAAATTTAAATTCCAGTGATTATTATAAATATAAGACCTGAACCTGAAGAACTGTTTTCCAAAAAAAAAAAAAAAATGGCAATACATTGTACAACTGAAAATTCATTTAGATATATGTCAAATTCACAAAAACAACGGTTGTAAAAAATATTCACCAAGAGAGAAAACAATTGATTTTTCTTTTAATAACCAATAAGTGAACATCACTAGCAAAAGGACTAGTACTACATTGTAGTTTTCTAGATTGAACTGTTGTGCATTTTGTCAGGATCTTTAACAGCTGACTAAGCATTATTATTAGGTTCATTGTCGAAGGTCATAATAGAAGTGGCCTAAAAGAGCTTACATTCCCTTTATTTTGACTGTGGCTCATCATGATAGTTTTCTTATTGGCAATCCTACCACATATATGATCTCCTTATTTTTAAAATAACTAAAAATTTTCAATCTGCAACAATTAAATTTTATTTATATACACAGCTACTTTTGCATAGGTACTATTTCTGTACCAAAAATATGTAGTACTGAAATCTACTTTTAATATTCAGTACTATTTTGTTACTTTAGAATTATTGTAATATTTAGGTACCTGTATTTAACAGTACTTGATTTGTACTTGAAATTTAAGTACAATAGTTTTCATTCATGTTATTACACCGTTATATTTTCAGCATTTTGAAAGTTTGTCTATTTTAAATCTCTTTTAAAGTTATGATTTTCAAATATGGAATATTGTGATCACTGTGGGTATTATTTCTGTACCAAAGTTTTAGTACAAAACAAGTACTGTAAAATACAGGTACCTAAATATTACAATAATTTTAAAGTAAAGAAATAGTACTAAATATTAAAAGTAAATGTCCACTACTAAGATTTTTAGTACAGAAATAGTACATTTTGTACCTATTCAAAAGTAGCAGTGTACATGTGCATTATATATATATTGATTAAAGGTAAACTGATCATCACTATGAAGTAATGTTCAAAACACTCTGCCATTATCAGAAATCAAATTTATTTTAACTCCAATGACAATGTATATGTGCAACACACTCAAAACTTTTTTTTAAGTAAATGTACCACAATCTGACAGAATTCATACATATACACAATCATGATCAGTGAGGCATAAAATTAAGGTCAAAAAGATATACTTTTTGTTGGATGCTGCATCATAATTATTACAAGTTAAATGAATGCAAGTCATTGAGTACATGTAGTTACTATAGCTAGTACATAATATTTGAACTTAAAATAAAGGATAATCTGATTATTATCAGTCTCTGATCAGAAATGAATCCACACAACAGTGAAATATAAGTCTCAGAGATGCACATATACAATCATTGTATATACATGTATGATTAAGATTAATACTTAGCATTGGCTGTCAACGTACATTTTTTCTACATGTAAAAATGGACTGTCAGACATGGAGTCATTGGACACTACAAGTAGGTTACTTCATTCCAGTATCAGTCATTATCAATAGTCAACTCCTCTGCCCATACCTTGTAAAACTGCTGAAAGGGAGAAAACAGTATTTAGCAAGTGGAGTAGTGGACGCAATACTATGTCTATTCAAAGAGTTTTGCAAACAGTTAGCTTATAATATTATACACAAATTTCTTTCTATTTACTAAGTATATTAAACTTGGAATTATCCCTTTCCTCCATAATGACGCCTTTTGATGCCACCCCCTTTACTCCATAATGTCGCCTTTAGATGCCTGTATAGTGCCTCAGTTGAAACGATTTGCATACGAAAAAAATCTGTATCAGACTTAATAAAATTTGTATCTTATATAGAAAGGATATTCATGTATCTTACTGGAATTTCATTGGTGAAATATTTGTTTTCACAATGCATTAATACTTTAAACCTGATGATTTTTTTTTATTGAAAAAATCCTATGCGAATCAGGTGTTTAAAAAAATCTTTCCATGGAGTAAAGGCCTTAGGGTTATACTATCAAATATCAACTAGGGGATCTCAAGAGCCTGTGTCGCTCACCTGTATTCAATGTTGTTTTGAAAATCATAATTAGTAGTATTAGATACCCTTTTAATGATTGAGGCAAAGTTTGATTAAATTTGGCCCAGTAGTTTAAACTAAAAGCAAGTCATCCCATTGTAGTCTTACAATAGTAACTGAAGACCCCTTGTCATTATTAAATTAGTTTTCAAGTTGTGACCATTAGAAATTAATATTTATACAATTTTCACTTAGACTTCTATAATAAACCCCTTTGATCTTTCCTTTTTTGGTATAGAACCTTGAGGCTCAATTTCATAGAGATCCATAGAAAGGTACACTGTGTGAGATTTGCTCATTGTTGAAGGATGTAATGTGACCTGTAGTTTATGTTAACTTCTATGTCATTTAATCTTGGGTGAAGGGAAATTATATCATATCTTCATATAATTACAGGGCTCGACAATAACGCTTGTCCGATTGTCCGGTACCAGAGGAAAAAAAGGTCGGGCAAGTAAAAGCCATATCAAGCTTGTCCAAGGGGACAAGTAAAATTATTCTGCAGAAAATAAATAAATCCAACTGTGATGATCAAAGTAATAAACAACAAATAAGAATAAAGATTAAAACAAATATTAATTTGACCTGTTTACTTGCGATATCTATTTAAAACTGAATTTTTGGCAGATACTTATTTTATTTAAACAGATAAAACGCATACTATTCTCAGAAACCTGTCTTACTGATCGGAATCAGCGATGCGCTTTGTTGCTAGGGTAACATTACAAGACAGTTCGGCACCAGCATGTACAGTTTAACACCGTAGGAGACCAAGACAAACCAGTACCTCGTTTCCTTACCTTATTATGTTGCTTTATAATAAATACCATACTTTTTTTTTTACAAAAATATTTTTTGAATAAAAATGAAGAAATTATTGACCATAAAATTCTTAAAATCCTATTTGAACAAATGTAGACAAAACAATATTTGATTGTGTTTAAATAAACATTTTAATATATAAAAAAACAAAGCTGATTGTAGTAAGGCATTAATCATAATAATCAATATTTTATCAACATAAAACACCAGGATACAAATCCAATGAGTGTAGACTGACAGGCCTACCAGACGGCGCCTCATGAGTCATGTGCAGAGTCTGTTGAGATTTTGGCATTTATGAAAACTAGAGCCTACATGTGTAAGTCTTGTGACATGACCAGATTCAGTTGTTCTCGACTCATAATTTTTAAAAAAGGTTTTCAAGAGATATAAATCAAATTTTGTTCTGTTGTTTTAATTCATTTTGTTCGGTGAATCAACTTAAAATGCAAAAGGTTCATATTAAGATTTTTTTTGGACAAGTTACAATTCCATTCGGACAAGTAAGTTTTGGTATGTACTTGTCCTATTGGACAAGTTGAAAAAAGGTTATTGTAGAGGCCTGAATTATATATTAGTTCAGGTGTATGAACATATACAAATGATGTACAATGTGTATTATTCCAGACTTTAATGTTTGGAAACCATAGGTTCCTTGTTTTTTGGCCCATAATTATTAAAAGGTTTAGTCCGTTACCCCAAAAATTAATCCAAACCTTCCTATTGAGGTATGGAACCTACTAAGTGGTACAATTTTATAGAGATCCTACACTTATACACAATTTACTGCCATGAAACTTGAAAAATGCTTGTTTTGGACCATAATTCCTAAACAGTTTCTAAAATAAAATCATCTGAACTGAAACAAAATTTGAACTTGATATGCAACTTGTCATGGTAAAACTATACAATATGATAATTATCAGATCAATATCTTCATGGATCTTATAATCGTAATTGTCAGGAAACTAGAAAAATGCTTGTTTTTGGCCCCTAATTTCTGAACGTTTGGGGCAATTATCCCAAAAATTCAATCCCAGCCTTCCCTTTGTGTAGTGATACATTGCATTACATTTTAGAGATCCATACACTGAAATACAAGTTATTGTCTGGAAACTAGAAAATTGCTTGTTTTTGCCCCTTTTGGCCCCTAATTCCTGAACCTTTGGGGCAATTACCCCCAAACTCAATCCCAGCCTTCCCTTTGTGATATGGAACCTTGTGGTACAATTTCAGAAAGATCCATACACTGACTAACACACAAGTTATTGTCTGGAAACTAGAAAAATTCTTATTTTGACCCCTTTTGGGCCCGTAATTCCTAAACTGTTGGAACCATAACACCCAAAATCAGTCTCAACCTTCCTTTTGTGGTTTCAAACCTTGTGTTTAAATTTCATACATGTAGATATCCAATAACTTAAACTAAAGTTATTATCCGGAAACAAAGTGTCTTTGGACGATGTTGACGACGACGTCGTGATACCAATATACGACCACAACATTTTTTTGCTGTCGTATAAAAACTGATTATTTGCGTGAATTTTTCTAAGTCCAAGGACTACAATGTACATGTACATACATGTAGCTCTGCAAAAATAAAACATCTGAAGTTTTTTTTTCTGAACAGAATATATATTGAACTTGATCTGTAAACTTGTCATAATCTATATATAACATGTACAAGGGTGAGGGTTGGGATTCCCCTAACATGCTTAACCCCGCCACATTCTGTATGATGTGCCGGTCCCAATTCAGGAGCCTGTAATTCAGTGGTTGTCCTTTGTTGCTTTGTAACATATTTGTTTTTCGTTCATTTTTTTGTACATTAATGAGGGTGGTAAAGGGTTATTTTGGTGCAACGTGTTTTGCCATTTTTATTTCACATGCAGCCGTGAAAAGGGTTCGTTATTCACCATGTTTCGTGAAATCGGTAAAAAGATCAACGTGCAAAATTTTTTAATTGTTTGTTCATCGTGAAATGGCAATTTTATTTCTCGTTCTTCCGTGCAGATACCCCCTTTACGCCCCTCATTAATTAGGCCATTAGTTTTCTTGTTCGAATGTTTTACATTTGTGATTTTGGGGCTTTTATAGCTGAGTATGTGGGCTTTGCTCATTGTTGAAGGCTGTGTCATTTGGTCTGTTGTGGAAAGATGTCTCATTAGCAATCAATTACACATCTTTTTTTATATTGTATCGTCTTGTTGTCGTTATTGATTCATGCCATTTGCGAGTTCAAGACTTATGGGAACATTTCCCTCCCCTAGTTGGAAATCCCTTGGCCCTTGTGGTTGTTTTCTGTAATCTAAATATGTTTGAATAAAAAAAATCTACACAATTGTTTTCTTTCTGATATGACGTTAAATCTAATGTCAAAGTGAGGTACAGCCACCTGTATAAGAGTGTACAACAGATTAGGTATTTGAGCTGGCTTTCAGTTACTGCTAGCAAGTCTGGAAATGTGTCAGTGATTGTCTTGTGTCATGTAATACGTGTTTCAGTATGTGATAACTGCAAGTGTTTTGTTATCTATATAACTTAGAATAAATCATAGATAAGATACATGTAGTACAATGTAGTATCGGTTTGATTCATACACAAAAAAAAAGTGACAAATTTATACTGTATACATTACATGTAAGACTCAGTCAGAATTTATCATATCCATCTCCTTTATTCATAAAGAATTTTCAATCTGCCATTAAAGTAAAGTAATCTTTATTTACAGTCAGGTTGCATATATATTTCATTAAAAAAAACATTTCTGTAGCGGGTTATCGAGCACTGGTCGTTATCGAGCACTGGTCAGGGGAGTCTAATAACAAGGAACAAGAGCTCTTAAGAGCTCTTTAACCGACTGATATTAATAAACAAAACATACATGTGTCTGGGAAGTTCAACACTAAAAGAATTCGATATGAGAAACTAAATGCTTTTGAAAAGATTTAAGGTTCATCAAAAGGAATTGAAAAATATGGCCGTGTTTACACCACAAAATCTGCTATAAGTACAGACAAACTGATGTATCTAGGAAAGTTTTAAGGCATGGCAGGACCTAGATATATAAATCTTATATGTAGTCTATGTGTCAGAAAATTAAAAACTTACCTGGATTTTGATGTGCATTTTTTTCCAGTCTGCAGAAGATAGCAAAATAAACTAACACACGAGTTTCATTTGAAACAGTCCACTCAGTTACACAGTTTAAATCACCTATTGTTTGCAGATGTCTATTGTCCATCTATTGTCCATTTAAATCAATACTACTCACAACATTGATTATATGAGGGGAGCTTCTCAAACCTCTTTCCCAACTTAGTTTATTTTGGCATCTTCTGCAGGAATGAAAAAAAAAATGAATAGCAAAATCCAGAAAAGTTTATAATTTTCTGAAACATAAAATGCATTTAAAATTTAATTATCTAGTTCCTGGGGGCCTCGGTGGCCGAGTGGTCTAAGTAGTTACTACTGTAATCACTAGCCAGTCAACACTGAGGTTGTGAGTTCGAACCCCGCTCGTGCGGGTGCACTCGACTCCAATCTTAATTGACTAGGATTGTCAGTTTTCCTATCGAAGGTCGGTGGTTTTCTCCGGGAACTCCGGCTTCCTCCACCAATAAAAACTGGCCGCCACGAAATAGCCCAAAAGCGGTGCTTAAAAGTGGCGTTAAAACACCAAAAATAAAATAAATAAATAAATCTAGTTCCTGCCATGCCTTAAAACTTTTCCAGGTACACAGGTTTGTCTGTACTCAGCGTAAAATTTGTGGTGCAAATACGGCCATATTAGCCAAAAGGTTATGATGAACCTTAAGTATCCATCTGAACATTGCAGTCAGGACGGATTGGTGAATTCAATTGATTGAATGAATGAAAATAATGCAGGTAATCAACTAATAAGTTAGTAGTATAACGTTAGTTTAAAACACTTTAACCTTATCTATTTTGATGAAGTAAAGTAAACAAACACTGAAACAGCTAATATTTTTCATAGATAATTTCTTCTTGTTCAAATTTTTATTGTTAAAAAAATCAATAGCTTAAGAACCCATGACTTCGTGAATAATAGAAGGCAAGCTAAGTAACTGTTTACAAATAATAAAATATCTTATAATTCAACTGGAATTAGAAATTAGATGCGTACGGACCTATGGGGCGAACGTGTATAATTTGGAAGCGAACGGACACGAAACAAAAGTCGAAGACGAAAACCATTCTCATTCAGTCATTGCAGATTTCTGTTTATTCCTGCACTATTAAATCATTTGTTTGAGTTACCTGTAGTATA
Source organism: Mytilus coruscus (assembly GCA_017311375.1). NCBI lineage: Eukaryota > Metazoa > Mollusca > Bivalvia > Mytilida > Mytilidae > Mytilus > Mytilus coruscus. The sequence goes on along the minus strand of CM029598.1, from coordinate 72,578,143 downwards.
TCCTCGAGTATTCATAGCTCCTTGGTATTGTTTGTCTTGTTAAATTAACTGAAACAAATACTGTTGTTGTTGACAGTTGACAATCGGCTGTCGGCGTCCTTCTCTTCAAAACGCGACATAATCTGTATCTTTCAGGTGGCACGGTAGTATTTCCTGGCCCATAAGGGATAATGATAGCCTTTTTAGGATTTTCACCACTTTCTAACACTGCGAAAAATTCTACATACACAGTTAACTGAAGTACTTTCATTATACTAATCAGAAATAAATTTGAATATGTATCATGACCGTTTACTTTTTGCTATTTTTAAAACCTAAGGCCACTAGTGCTTTTAGGTCTTTTATCATGCAGTGAATACAAAATTAAAAAATTCTCAAAATTCATTTTCACCTGTATGTAAAATTATTTCATATTTTTCTACACCTGATTCATCCTCAGTTTGGGAAAGTATGTTCAGTTGATACTGTATTTTTTGTCCAATCACACTGTTCAGATACATTGACTTAAGTAGGGTACACAAAAGAGCAACCTAAATTCCGGAATGCAAATACTACCGTGCTACCTTAACCAAGACATCACAAACTTGAAACCAGTCATGACACCTATGATGCATAGACTTCTTACTAGGAAACATATTACAATAAAGAATACTAGTCTGCACTTATTTCTTACCAAAAAAATATTAAAGATTATACCCCTACCCCAGCTGGCAGATTTTCACTTTTTTCATCTTACCATTTTACTTAAGGAGTGAACAAAACCCAAATATATGATGTTTCAAATCAACACAGAAGTAAAACATGGTGATTAAGGAGGAGTTATTGGATTGCCAACTCTATTTATAGTTAATCTGACTGAAAGAAACAGTTTAAGCACCAAATCATGAAAATGATAGTAGAGTCCATTCCACATTTTACAGCATGCCTTACATTCCTTGGAGCATTTCCAGATTATGAAGGCAATACAACAAGGTTCTTTAGATGGCAGTTAACTATTATTCTAAAATCTCTTTGACTAGACATGTACTAGAATATATCTCTAAGTTGACTGATTGTCTATTTCTCATATATGCATTAAGTTAAATTATGTCCCCTTACATAATCAATTTACATTTATTGTGCTTTTCAGTGTCAGAAAATTAAAACAATTAATGCCATTTGCATGGAAAATGAATAAACTATTTAATCTTGCTGATATACAATCCTAATCACATTCTTTGTCCAAAAAATTGTCTTGTCAATGTAAAGAAACCCCTAATGCTATCCCTATTTCAGCTAAATATGAGGGCTAAATGAATAAGTAAGGACCCTTAACCACTTACTAGTTCCAAAAAGCTTTTTACTGGTGTCATGTTACCACAGAACTACAAATTAAACCTGAAGAAAACTAGTATAGCTGTACTTGTGTGGAGAAAAATAAGAAATTATGCACTTTATTTATTACGGTGAAAATTATAGGACGTACAGGCAACTAAAATATGTCGCGTCTCAAATTCCAGTTGTTGCACATGTGTCAGACACTGCGAAAAGTTAAAGCGAAACTTTATAATTAAAATGTATTGCAAGTTACTTAAAAATAAAGAAATTTTACTTTCTAGGTAAATTTTATCATTAGTATCCACAGATCAGGCAAAATTTGCTGAATCAGCAATTTTCACTCCCAGGGTGAAATTTAAGGGCTGTTTTATTCTACTTGCCCTTAATCAACTTTTTATTGATAAACTTACAAATTGCATAAGTAAAAAAAATACCTTTATTGATTTAGTGTTAACATATATATCCCAGTTAAGGTGGCACTGTAGTATTTCCTGGCCCATAAGGGATAATGATAACCTTTTTAGGATTTTCACCACTTTCTAACACTGCGAAAAATTCTACATACACAGTTAACTGAAGTACTTTCATTATACTAATCAGAAATAATTTGAATATGTATCATGACCGTTTACTTTTTTTGCTATTTTTAAAAACCTAAGGCCACTAGTGCTTTTAGGTCTTTTATCATGCAGTGAATACAAAAATTAAAAAAATTCTCAAAAATTCATTTTTACCTTATGTAAAATTATTTCATATTTTTCTACACCTGATTCATCCCTCAGTTTGGGAAAGTATGTTCAGTTGATACTGTATTTTTTGTCCAATCACACTGTTCAGATACATTGACTTAAGTAGGGTACACAAAAGAGCAACCTAAATTCCGGAATGCAAATACTACCGTGCTACCTTCAAGCGTTTTAAAAAACCGACTCCGGACGAGAGATTCACGGATATTGTTCTGATGTTCAAAGTATTTCTCCATGTGAAAAATAGGTACCCCCATTCTTAAGTTACTATACAAATCTTTGGAACATATAACAAATTATTTTTATATATATCTCTATACATGTTTAACTTTAATTCAATGAGAAATAAACCAGCCTTGTCTAATTGGCAATCATTTACCACACATGCAATTATTAAAGCTTTCAAATATTATTTTACTGTCAATCAATAATTTAACATACATAAAATTGAGAATGGAAATGGAGAACATGTCAATGAGACATCAACCCGTCCAAAGAGCAGACAACAGCCGACTAATGTAAGAAAACATGGCGGAAAGAAGAGAGAAAACATGGCGGAGTGAGTAGGTCGGTGTGTAAGAGCTCCCGCAAAATTACGACTGAACTGTGGGGAACTATGAATTTCAAAAGAATTTTGTTTTGGAAAGTGATATATACTGAACATTTAATATGTATCTTGATTTAAATGGGCAAAAACAAGAGAAACAGGAGCAGTGGTAGCCAAACAGGTTTTACGCCTCCCAGCAAAACAATAATAACAATGGCGTCACCCTCTCAACAACAACAAAGTTTTTCTCAAGTACTGAACCAAGCTCACGACACTTTGCATACTAGCACACCTCATAATTTATCTAACAGACTGAGTGAAGCTATTCCAACACAATATCAACATAATCCTATGAATCAAACTTTTGAATGTACAAGTATACCAACGATACTCCACCCACAACATAGTCTTCAAGCGCAGACGGATAGTGTTCCATCTTATGCTCCATCCTATGTTCCATCCTATGCTCCAAGACCACAAGCAGACATTACATATCCTGCATATCACAATTCCCAACCTCCGTTTCCATCTCAACCATTTCCTGCCTTAACTGATAGTGCACGTACACATATTACTATGGAAATGTTATTTTCTTCAATAAATATCATGAACCAAAGACTTGAACGGTTTGACTTTGAATTTACTGACCGCTTCTCTAAACTTGACAAAAAATTAGATGAACGTTTCGGAACAATAGACCGAAGTTTAGCAGGAATGAGACAAGAAATAGATGAAATTAAGGAGACACAGAAAAATCATGAAGACATTTTAAAAACTGAAGAAAAACATCACCACGAAATTTCTGATAGAATGCGAATGGTAGAAAACTATACACAAGATATAGAAATTGATTCCAACAATTTGAGAGAAGATTTCTTAAAACTTCAGAGCCACTCTATGAAGTATAACCTTATTTTTGGTGGAATCCCACAGACCGATGATGATGACCACGAAGATACAGAAGCTGTCATAAAAAACTTTATAGAAAAAGAACTGGAAATTCCTAGTGCAGAACTTATTCAATTTCAAAACGTACACAGACTAAGAAAACGTCGTGACGGAAAGCCGCGCAATATCATCGCTAGATTTACAAATTTCCGTGATCACGAACGTGTACGTAAATCTGTACCTAATAAACCTAAATCAAAACCACAATTCTCAGTGAACCAACAATATCCAACCGAAATTAGCAATCGCCGTAAAGCGTTGATTCCTAAACTAAAAGAACTCCAGCGACGAGGTACAAAAGCTTCCTTAATTTACGACCAAATAATAGTAGACGGACAACCTTACAATCCATCCCGTGAGGAGCCTCCTAACCCAATACACAACGCTAGAGGAAACTACAGTTAGGACAACACATCAGACAATCAAGGACCTTTAAATTGGACAGTTGACAACTTAAAATTTACCTATCTGAACGTTTGTGGTATTACTTCAAAATTGCTGAATCCAGATTTTGCTACATTAATAAAGAGTTATGACATTCTTGTATTTACTGAAACTAAAACTGATGATTTAGATGACTTGAAATTACCACACGAGTATACTTTTTATGCAAAACATAGAAAAAAATTTAAAAAGAAGTCAGGTGGTATTATTGTTGTTTATAGAAAATATCTGTCGAAATTTTTGAAATTCATAAATTCTGAATCTGAATTTGTTCAGTGGGTTGAAATTTCAAAGAACATCTCAAACTTGAGAGAAAACATTTTACTCGGTTGTATTTATATACCCCCCGAATATACACGATATACTTCTGACGAGTCATTTATGGAAATCGAAGATGAATTAATTAGATACTCCACTGATACAAAAAATATTGCACTTATTGGTGATTTTAACGCCAGAACTTCTAATGTTTCAGATTACATTATTCCTGACGAAAACTTGTTAGAAATTTTAGATGTCGATGATTTTTATGATAATGATGATAATATTTTTTCATACCTTCATCTTAAAGATAAAAATATCCCTCTTGAGAGGTATAGTGAAGATCATGGTAGAGTAAACAAATATGGTTATATGTTAATAGAACTTTGTAAAAGAAGTGGTATTTATATTTGTAATGGTAGATTATTTGCTGATAAAAATATTGGTTGTACAACTTGTAAAGATTCAAGTTTAGTAGACTATTTAATTATGTCTTCATGTATGTTTGATATCATATCAGATTTCGGTATTGTTGATTTCAATCCCATGTTTTCTGATGTCCACAATAGACTATATTTTTCATTTTCGTTTCCCTTGAGCAATTCATTAAACAAATCACATCATACAATAAACAGTAATACTTACATCAGGTGGGACAGTACAAAAACAGACGATTTCACTCAGGTGTTGACAAACGATACAGGTAGCTCATTACAACAGTTAAATAATATTTTGAATAGTATTGAAATTGACACAGTCACCAGTGAAAGTGTAAACGGTCTAGTAAATGACCTAGGTCGTGTACTTTTAGACACGGCTGAGACTGTATTTGGTAAATCAAAAAAGAAAATACACAACCCCGACCATGAAAACAAACCTTGGTTCAACAAAGAATGTCGAAGCAAACGAGATGCATTTCATAAAAGCAAGAATACATATAATAAAGTGAAATCAGGTACAAACAAAACCATATTAAATCACACAGCTCGAGAATACAGAAAAATTCTACAAGTTAATTATGGCAAATATAAAGACAAATGTTCAAATGAGCTGAGAACATTGTCAAAGCATGACACAAAAGGATTTTGGAAAACATTAAAAAATGTCTAACACTAAAAAGAATCTCCACCAATTGATATAAATACATTTTACGATTATTTCAAGGATTTAAATGCGGAGAAGAAGAAGATTTACATGCACCTGATTTTGACATTAATCAGATATCTAGTAATCCCATTTATGATGAAATCTTGAATGGAAATATTACTGAATTAGAAATCTTGGAAGCGATGAGGAATTTAAAAAATAACAAGGCTCCTGGTTCTGATAAAATACTTAATGAATTTCTGAAAATTCACCCCCTGTTTTTGTATCATTGTATTGTAAATTATTTAATATTGTATTAGATACTGGAATTATTCCAGACACTTGGACAAATGGTATTATTAAACCTGTGTTCAAAAATAAAGGCAATCCTACAGACCCTGATAATTTTAGAGCTATTACACTTATCAGCTGTTTGGGAAAATTATTTACCTCTATTATAAATACTAGACTAAACTTTTTTGCGAATGAAATTTCTCTTATATCAGAAAATCAAGCTGGTTTTAGAAAAGGATATGCAACAACAGATAATATTTTTGTGTTACATGCACTTGTAGAATTATATTTTCATTTGGAAAAAACTTTTTGTACATTTATTGACTTTAGAAAAGCTTTTGACACTGTTCTAAGAACTGGCTTATGGCAAAACTACATCTTAGTGAAATCAAGGGAAATGTTTCAAAGTTATTTTTAATATGTATCAAGGTATTAAATCTTGTGTTCAATATAATGGTGAAGAATCAGAATTTTTCCATGTTTGATTGGTGTTAGACAAGGAGAAAACTTATCTCCTTTCTATTTTCTATTTTCTTGAACGATTTGGAACAATATTTTAGAAATTTAGATGGTATTCCTTTAGAACTTTTAAAGGAAAAATTTGAAAACGAACTTCATATATTTTTGAATTGTTCGTAATTCTGTATGCTGATGATACAGTCATTTTTCAGAAACAAAAGAAGACTTGCAAAATTCCTTAGATATTTTCCAGTTGTACTGCGAAAATTGGAAACTGAAGGTTAATGTTAAGAAAACTAAAGTTATGGTATTTAGCAAGAGGAAAACTAAACAAAATCTGAAATTTACATTGCAGAATGATTTACTTGAAATTGTAGATACATTTTCGTATTTGGGTGTCATTTTCAAATATAATGGTACATTTTTGATACCAAAAGAAACTTGTAGATCAAGCCCAAAAGGCACTTTTTATATTTACAAAATTATACGAAATGAATCTTTACCCATTGATCTACAATTTAAACTTTTGATTCTATGATAGAACCTATCTTACTGTATGGTTCTGAAATTTGGGGCTTTGAAAACCTGAAAATTATCGAAAAGACTCACTTGAAATTCTGCAAAGGGCGCTGAAAGTTAGAAACACTACGCCTAATTTTATGGTTTATGGAGAATTGGGTAGATTTCCTCTGGAGATAAAGGTGAAAATTAGAATGATTCTATATTGGTGTAAAATTGTAAATAATGAATCAAAGCTATGCAGTTTATTGTATAGACTGATGCTTGGTTTAAAGCCTAAATCTAAATACACCTTTAAATGGGTAAATTTTATAGAAGCAATATTAAACAGTACTGGCATTGGATATATTTTGCCAATCAAACGGGCTACTGTGATAAAATGTACTTAAAACAAATTCTTTGTGATCAGTTTGTACAACAGTGGTTTAGTGATATTGAAAACTCATCACGAGGACAATTTTACTCTATATTTAAAAAAGATTTTACTTTAGAAACATACCTTCTAAAACTTCCTGAATATTGCAGGCTTTGGATCACACACTTAAGGTGTTCAAATCTGCGTCTGCCTATTGAAACAGGCAGATGGCAAAATATACCGAAGCATGATAGAATATGTACTTTGTGTATGAGTAATATTGGTGATGAATTTCATTTGTTATTTAAATGTACTAATCAAAATATTGTTGTATTAAGGAAAAGTTTCTACCAAGCTACTACACAGTGAATCCTAATTATAAAAAATGGAAGGTCTTCTTTCAATATGTAATGTACAACTGTATAAACGACTTTCTGTATTTATCAAAACATTGCCAATATGTTCTGAAAATGTTGAAAACATATTTTATAATATTGTTATATTTATATGCTACATCTATATTATTGATACCACATGTTTACTTCGTCATGTTTATATAATGCTATTATTAATGACCTCATGTTACACATGTATCTGTGTCTGAGTGTTCAAATAAAATCAATCAATCTGTATCTGGGACACTATGTATATTAACATGATTAAAGACATTAAATTTATTTATTATCAATAAAGTTTAAAAGATAATTAAAATATTTGAAAAGCTTACAGCTTTTAAGTTTGGTGTAAATTTCCTGGTTTTAAGAATGTAACTTTTTTAATAATCAAGTGTAAATGTAACCATTCATTTTTCTGAATAAAAACATTAATCTAAGAATACAGGGACATTGTTTTGTAATTTTAAAATGTGTCCCAGTGCAACAATTGATCATGCAATCTTTCAATTTCAATGATTATAAGAAAAAATTGCTTCTTGTAAAGATCTCATGTTATAAAAAGCAAAACAATAAATTGTAATATTCATGCAACTAAGTCTTAAACCTGGAATAACTTAGTTCAATTTAACTATTAACATTTCCTGTCATTATCTACTGTTATGGAGAGAATGCTTTTATTTTTGCTTTTGTGTTTTTATCTCATAATTGCATGTATCAGTGTGTGCTTAACTTGTAAGATGCTTAAAGAACTTTTGTGCTGCATGTTTATATACTGATATGAACTCTTGCTTTATATATTTAATTTTGTGTGCATGACTTGATATGTATGTTTTGTTTTACTTGTTGTTATGTCGGTTTTAAAAGCTCTTTAGAGCTTATATTTGTACTTGCAATGATTTTACCGACTCTAAATAAAGCTTTGTCTTATGTCTTATTATGCAACTTTTATTAACTTTGGAACTATTTAAACATGTTGATATAAAAAAAAATTTTAAAGTATATTCTGTTTTTGAAACTCAAAATTAAGTTTAAGAAAGAGAAAAGAAATGCAGTTAATTTTAAACATTTTAAAGAAATACTTTTTATGTTTGAATCAGAAGCAGATTTTAGGAGGAAAAAAAGGGAGGGGGGGTATTTCACCACATTCCCACCTTTTGGAGACTTTTTACAACTCTTCTCACTCTTTTTCAGGATGCTGGACCCATGTCTGCCAATTATTGCAACTTTGCCCTTTTTTCTGTAACTATTTTCCATCATTGATTGGAAAAAAATACCCATAATAATGGGGACACTCAAAATTTTACATTAACCTTTTTCCAGAGTTTAGGACAATCCTAAATAAACTACTTAAAATTTACCTAATATTTAATACCCAAAATTATCAAACTAAATAAAGATAAAGCTTTTTACATGTTTTAGTTAAAATTTTCCACATTGATTGACAAACCCGGACAACTCATCAACTCATAAGGAAAATTGAGAAATCTTTTACATTATAAAAAACAGTATGGAATATTTTTTAAAGTATACAAACAAAATAAATTGCTATCCAGCCAATACACATATAAACCCTGATATTATGGTATTTATTTCTTCCTTATTTAGGGTGAGGGATCAAGTTATTAACATTCACCACTTTTATAATGCACGTTGAATCAAACATTTTTGATATTTGTGAAAGCATAGCAGTTTTATACTGCACTTTCAATATACTTAAAAAATTGATAAACATTCAAATTTACATTTATTGACTAAATATAGTATATATAAAATTCTTTTCTGTAAATATACTTACTTGTTTTTATTCATATGTCCTAATGTTAAACTTATGTGCGATTCAAATTGCTCACAATTTTTCTTGACTTATAAGTTTGAGGAAAAGTTTTATGCACAGTAAAAAAGGGAGATAACTCATGTTTGGAAGTAAATGATATATATATATTAAATTATCCTTTCTTTTCTTTGCAATTATGGGAAGTAAAGAATCTATTACAGTAACGGTAATCTATTTCATAAGTTGGAGTTACTTCCCACATTTTTAAAAGTATAAAAGTGAAGAAGACATAAGATGTGTGAAAGTAATTAAATTTACTAATTAATAATTATAGAAATATTACTAGTAAATCAATTAGTCCATCAATATAATATAGGCATCTAGGAATTTGAAATAAGAGATACACATGTATATAAAATTCCATCCTAATGACTCTACTAGAGATAACTATAAACAGTGATAGAAAATATAATTCAAAACCAACATGTTTTTGTAGTTGTATCTAACCCACTATCAAGGAGATAATTCTACTTAACAAAAGATAAATACTAATCATTTACAATGATTGTATGTCCCACTTTTATGAAAATCTTGAGACACAAAGAATAACAGCTTTGAAATGATTAATTAAATTTTGCAAAAGAAAATTGGAATAAATAATAGTATGTGTAAAATGCAGGTAAATTTGTTTCTCATATTACAAAAATTTAACTCAATAAAGTTAAATTTTTCTTATGAATTCATGTTTAATTCAGATAAATAGAAACATAACATTTTCACATGAGTTTTGATTCATGTTAATTTCTTGTGAAATTGTTCACGTGAATTTAACGTGAAATTTTTCACGTGAATTTAACATGAAAATTTTCACGTGAATTTAACGTGAAATATTCACGTGAATTTCACGTGAAATAGAATTTTTTTAATTAAATTAAGATTTCCAGGGAATGTATGATAAATATCATACAAGGTATTAGAGGTTGACAAAATTTTTGTTTTTCAGTTTATTTTTTATAACTTAGACACCATTTATATTTTTTCACGTGAAATTCACATGAATTTTTTTACGTGAAATTAACGTGAAATAATTTCACGTGTGAATTTAACGTGAAACCAGCTTCAAGTGAAATTTACGTGAAATTCACGTGAAATTCATGTGAAATTTACGTGAAATGAGATTCACGTGAAATTCACGTGAGCAAAATTTGGCTGTGTATGGTTGTGGTCAATTCGTGAATGTTTTCGTTGTTTCTAATGTACTTAATTTTCATACTATTTTGTTGATCCAAACAATCTCAATCTTTGACGTAGTCAATCACATTGATTGTACCAATTTTACTGCACTTGATGCGCATTTCGACAATTTATGTCTCTTCATGCAGTGATGCTCGAGGCAAAATAAAATGACGAAATGGAATAATAATTATAGGTTTCATAACGAGTGAGAATGGGATATCGCTTGATATTATCTCGAGTTATTGAATCCCTACATAATAATAAACGAGACTTCGACGAGAGTTGATATCAAGCGATATCCAATTTTTCACAAGTTGCTTAACCTATTTCTCTTATGGTCAACACTCTCATTGTGTTAAATAAAAAAATCCGCGAATCGTTGATCTAGTATTTTGCACATGCCAGTATGACGTCATATGTCTTTTCCGATGTCAAACTCTAACATCTGACATTTTTAGACGTTTTGTACGCTTCAGAAGATGGTCCGGTGAAAAGTGTGAGTGTTTTGTATATTATTGAAGAAATCACATATGTCTGTTGCCATGGACGAAATGTACATCATTTTAACCTTTGAAAGTCATCAATGACCTAACGAATAGCCAATGGAAATGCCGTAATATCGTCTTATGATGCTGGATAAGCCAATCAAATAAACGCAGATTTTCGTATCACTTTTTCGTATCACACTCCGCGCAGTTGGTAAACTGTGAAAAGTAGCCAAAATCAGGTGGGGTAGGGAGTCATTTGATAATTTAGAAAATGAGACAACAACTTAACTTAATTTAGATGGGGTAGGGAGTTATTTGATTTGGAAAATGAGACAGCAACTTAACTTCACACAACCTCTTGTTACCAACATACATCTGAAATTGTAATTTGGCGATATATATTTTTTAACTGAAAATAAATTTCCCGCACAATATTACACGGCAGCTTATCCGTATTTTCTGAAAAAAACCCATTAATATGTATTTATTCTATTTATTTAATTTCAAAAGCACAATAACACCAAACACATATAAAATATTTAAAATATTACACTTCAAGAACACTTTAAAAGTATTAAAGGCTATATATATATACACTGGGGTAAAGCTGATGACCGTAATTCGATTCACGGTCATCACAAGATGGCGAATGAAAAATCAGCTCAGTATCTGTATTGTCTGTTAAAAGTTTTTCTATATTATTTCTTACAAAGCATACATTGGTATGATGTAAATTTATAAAAGATTCAGACGGAAATCACAAATAACTACCGACTTATGTGTTTGAATGTCTCTTTTGTATCTTTCGCTTCTTTCAATTTTGTGGTTATGACAGTATAAGTACAGTGGTTTTTAGTAGTTTCCTGTCCTTCTGCTTCTTTTTTTTTTTTTACTTTTTTTTTTATTGGCATGTTTTCTTCATGTAAATTTTGTTGGGTTTTATATGTATCCTTGATAATTTATTTCTATGGATAAAGAAGAATTTTAAGTTTTCTCTAGAATTTCAAATATAACGCAAATTCAAAATTTAAGGCTTGTTTGTATTTCTTATTTATTTTTTTTTTAATTCAAGAGTAAGGTATCCCGTTGTATTGATATGTAAAGACAAGATCAAAAGATATGTTCTATTGTTTAAGCTTCACAACATCCAATACTACCCGAAGTAGCGTTTTTTTTTTCAGCTTAGGAATATCTTCGCATGTTTATTTTAAAAATTTGTAGAAATGATCCTTAAACCAATTTTGAGTATATGTTGCCAACCTAAATTCAAGATGGTCACCACCACTGAACACAGTGACTACCACAGTGGAATGTGATTAAGCCAGGCAAGACATATTCGCATACAGCTTTTCAAAAACCAAATCGCACAATACAATCCAAATTGTGCACCTAGGGTGTACCTCTACTAATAATTAGTTCTGATGTCTATCCGAAAAGAATTAGTGTCACTTGAGTGGAATAGTAGGTTACCTTAGCTGTATATGACAAAACCTTTCCGAATTTAGAGTCCTGAATACTCTAAAGCTTTGCACTGAATTTGGCCTTTTTGCTTCGCATCACGGTGCGGAGCTATTAGTTTCAGTCGAAATACACGCCATCTTGAAATAATTACTTATCACATATAGATTCTGATTGGTTGCTTTATGACGCGGCTGAGATACAGCAACATCTATTGGCTTAAATGAGATAAAGAATTATAGACTTTTCTCGTCTCAGAATAAGACATCAAATGCCGGAAAATTAACTTTGTGTGTTTTAGTTCCGATTAACTGTCATTAATTCATGTTCGTTTTATTATGTATATATTGCACACTGAAATTCAATATTGAAATATCAATTATTAATACGTGTTTATTTGCTTTGTTACTCTGCAATATGCACGAATTGTTTTGCTAAACAATGTTCCTATACAATGTTTACAAAAATGCCTTATCTAGGCACACCTCAACGGTCGTGTCTATTTGTAAATGTTTTAATTTTCAACAAAATTATTTTACATCAATCAATATCTAAAAATACCACATTTCCAATACTAAATCAACAACCACATGCACACATATTACCATAAATTAGGATAGAGCGAAGCAGTCCATAGCTTTTTAGAAAGCTCAAACTTGTTACCTTCTGGATTTGGGTGTCGCTGATGATTTTTTTCTTTTTGAAAAGTGCGTCTGGTGACAAAATTATAAGCCAGCCTGGTGTGTGATGATTTTTGTTTACAACGCAGTCATTTTGGAAATGCATACAAATACAGAAAAAAAATGTAACTTGAACATTATAATTAGATATTGAATAAATGACACTATCATGGTTAGTCATTAACAGCTGCATAAATTGTCCTGGACAAGTAAAAATTTAAAGTTGATAAAAAATAGAGAATCTGTTCTTTATTAACTCTTTAAAACAAATGAATCATTATATTAATAATCGTTGACAATATCGAAAACTTATTTTTAGTATTTTCCTTTCTAAATACAAACATGAAACACTGATGACCCATATTAGAGTAAACATCAGTTGTTGACGCTTTCTTTTATGAACCTTTCAGCTTGAACCTTATTATTTTAGAAAACGTATCTGATACTCGATCATATAAATTAGAGATCACCTTAATATTGTTGATTTTTTATAATCCTTGAACAAAAAAGAAATAAATTTAAAAAATATACACATTTACAAATAAATCTTAACCTGATAATTATGAGCTTTCTGAAAGTCCAGTACTTCTTTATTTAAGGGAACAAAATGCAGTACAATAAAGCATAGTTGTGTAGAGGAATGAACCCATTTTTTACCATATATTTACCGAGAAAAAATATGCTTATCTATAGCTCAATAAGACCATATATTCTCCAGCTAAAGGCTCCTCCTTTGAACGTCCAAGTAATCAAATAATATCCGTTCAAGGCAATAGCATAAAACCAACTTAGTTACTTAAACTCATCAATACACCCTTAAACAGAAAACAGGAACTTTATACTTCATTAACTAATTAAAAGCAAAAAAAAAAAAAAAAGAATTATATAAGTTCCATTAAGCAATGGAAATCAACAGTGTATATTTATATAAACGATAATACTTGTTATATTATATATAAATATACTAAATAAATAAATGATTTGGAAAATACATAGAAGGTATAAAAAGTCATGAGATTTCCGAATGCAATTAGGTTCTATCCGGGCACTCTGGTTCAAAACCTTGGTTCCATCCGGATCTTTTGGTTCTGAACCTTCGTTCTATCCGGGTTCTTTGGTTCGAAACCATGGTAACTGGTTCAACATGCGGGTTCTTTGGTTATAGCAACCCAACTAATTGGTTCTATCGGTGTTCTTTTCTTATGTTCCCGTTGAACTTTGAGATGATATCCGCAAGTATCCGAATATAAAAGATAAAGTGGGTCAAAGACGCTTATCTTGTTTTATTTCATTATACATTTCATCATCGCCAGCAAATGAAGCTGTAAGGTAATTATCTTCTCATTTTAATTATTTTGACATTGGAAACTGGACAAAAATATAGAATCATAAATATTACATCAACCTAAATATACAGTATATCGAACAGCCTTTTCTTTTTAAATCAGTCGTTCTGTCAGTTTCATTTATTTTTCACTACTCATCCCATATTTCCGTTAAAATTTTTCTAGAAGTGGTATTAAATAGGACATGGTGTTCAATTGGCCAACGATATGTGCATTTAGCCACTATACGACTTGCATAAAAAGCAAACCATTATAGTTCAAAGTACGACCTACAACACGGAGACTTAAAATAGAAAAATCTGTCGTTTCCGTTCCCTAACTTTAAATTAGTTTGCTCAACCAAATGTTATGAGACTTATACACAATGCTTATACTCACAAAACAGTCTATATTATTGATATATACATATAAACATTCATGGATCTACAATCTGTCGATACCTGTATCTTGGCATTGCACAAGGTCATGTTTTTCTCAGACTGTTTATGACGTCTTTACACTAAATCCATTGGATGTTGGATGTATACGGATTGATAACTAAATCCATTGGATGTTGGATGTATACAGATTGATAATTTAGTCTTAGATGCATGATTTTTTTAATTAGTTGTTAATGGCTTTGAAATAGCTGTCAGTAACTGCGAGTACTCTCAGATCTGTACTTAGTGGCTTTTTGTTGTTGGGATATACAAGTACCAGGCCACGTCCACTCTATGTAGTATTTCTGTTTGTATCCATCTGATGAGTTAAGCCTTTTTCAACTGATTTTTATAGTTCGTTCTTATGTTGTACTGTTACACCATTGTCCTAGGTTAGGGATTGTTTTACATTTGTCATTTCGGGGCCTTTTATAGCTGATTATGCGGTATGGGATTTGCTCATTTTTGAAGGCCGTACGGTGACCTATAGTTGTTAATTTCTGTGTCATTTGGTCTCTTGTGGAGAGTTGTCTCATTGGCAATCATACCACATCTTCTTTTTTATATTAACTACGTGAATCCTGCATCTGTATGTGGAAGTTGACTCATGCATATTTACAAGCGGGGGCATCTGTGACCCATAGATACATTCTACATTTATTCAAACAGCTTCTTTACTTCCTTTGAATTCTACTTCTAATAGAAGTAATTTGCAATTTTTTTCAGGATCTCAATGCAGTTGGGTAACAGACAGTGATAATTCAAGTTACGTGTGACCAGTATAACAAAGTATATCACTGGATTGAGCTCTCTGTCTAAGTAGTCTTTAAGATTCTTTAGATATAGGAAGATGTGGTGTGAGTGCCAATGAGACAACTCTCCATCCAAATAACAATTTATAAAAGTAAACCATTATAGGTCAATGTACGGCCTTCAACACGGAGCCTTTGCATTGATTTCAGTTCATTGTTTTGCCTATAACTTCTGTATTGATTTTTAAGATTTAAAGACAGACCATCCATATCTACATGTACATGAAATGGACTGTAAGGTAAAATGACTGAAACATTTTGCATTATCGATATTTAAATCTCTTTCACAACTGTCAGCACATGGTACTACTGAAGCAATAAATGATTTACATTAACTATTCAAGGAGATTAAATGCTTTAATTTCATTTGAGCATTATAAATCTTAAAAATTGAGAATGGAAATGGGGAATGTTTCAAAGACACAATAACCCAACAAAAGAGCAGAAAACAGTCCAAGGCCACCAAACGGGTTTTGTACACAGCGAGAAAATCTCGCACCCGGAGGCGGGCTTCAGCTGGCTCCTAAACAAAATGTGTACTAGTTCAAACTTCAAAACATATAACATTTTTTCAATAAAAGAGAGATGTCTTGTCCCAGCCATTTAAAAAAAATGTTTTTGATCTTTACAAGTAATTTTTTGTGCAGTCAGTACATTTACTTAGATTTAACATTTTTAAGCAAAGAAACATACTATTTTTAGAGGAATTAATAAGATATTGATTCCTGAATGTCTCTAGATCTCCAATTCAACATTCATACTCTAAAATATTGTAAAAAGGTAGAAATAAATGTTATTTTTACTTAATATAAGTTCTATAATTATATTCAAAAGTATGTTTAGAGCTAACATATTTTAATTAACAGTTTTTGACAAAGGATTTTTAATTTTAGCAGGTGTGTCCCTGACAAAATGTCCACTACGAAACGAAGTCATTAAATTTTGCGAATAAACAGTTTTATAAAATCAATGTTTGCAAGAAATGGACTGGATATAAACATTAGGGTCTTACAATAGAAGTGATGCTTTTATAACGGCAGTTGAATTGTTGGCAAAAACAATTGAGCACATCGTATGGACCAGAGTGATACCGTATTTTGTTTTATGTACACTACGAAACGGGTCAAATCTCCTTCAGTATCTGGTTTTAAAATTATGAAAAAAATATCAGTGTACAGCTTAGCATGTGCTTTGATGAAAACAATCATTTTTGTTACTATTGCAATATAGGGATTGTGGGAAAAAAAATAAAACATGTGAATATATCCACTACGTAACGGTCAACCACGAAACAAGTTTAGGAGAAAAACGCTTCGTATTGGACACTACCACTACCATGTATTCGTTTTTTACCCTTTTTTCAATTATATTCGTGCAAAACAAATAACAAGGGTTAGTTTCATGTAATTTTCAATATATTTGTATCAACATAAAATAGGGTTGATGTCAACTACGAAACTTTTTGTCCACTACGAAACGGTTTTTGTCAACTACGAAACTCATCAAAATGTCCACTACGTGACATTAGTTGTACCTTCATTTGTGAAGTAGTTGTCTAATCTTTATCGATAAAAAAATGTTCTCCAATTCAGAAAAAAATGAGATCTTTCCAGTATATAAAATAAAACAAACTAGAAGGTCAATAGGAGACATTAAAATGCCATAAGATGTGCGTTTAGAAGCAGTTTCGTAGTGGACAAATGTTAACTACAAAACAGTATATAAATTATTAAAAAAAAATCATTTTGAAGAGTATATTTAAGATTGCACTTTTCATTTGCAAACAGGTCTATAATAGAGGTATTCAAAATAACTCTTGAAATAAATTTTACACAGGTTGATTTTTCCATTTTTTAGGTCTGAAAATCGCACTTTTATTGAAAAACGCCAATAAATAAAATAAGAATTAAAAACATACAAGACAAACAAAGGCCAGTGGCTCCTGACTTGGAACAGGCGCAAAAATGCAGAGGGGTTAAACATGTGTTATGTTCTTTGGTCGGGTTGTTGTCTCTTTACATATTCCCCATTACCATTCTCAATTGTATTTGTGAGATCTCAACCCTCCCCTATACCTCTAGCCAATGTAGAAGAAACAAACAGACAGCAATACGCACAGTAAAAATTCTGTTTAAAAGAAGTCAGAGTCCGATGTCAAAATAGGTAATAGAAGAAACTAAGCAATATGACAATGATACCTAATTAACAAGGGACTACTAGCAGTTAATGACATGCCAGCTACAGACCTCAATGAAACTGATTGAAAGATTATATAAAAAAGAAGATGTGGTATGATTGCCAATGAGACAACTCTCCACAAGAGACCAAATGACACAGAAATTCACTACTATAGGTCACCGTACGGCCTTCAACAATGAGCAAAGCCCATACCGCATAGTCAGCTATAAAAGGCCCTGAAATGACAAATGTAAAACAATTCAAACGAGAAAACTAACGGCCTAATTTATGTACAAAAATGAACGAAAAACAAATATGTAACACATCAACAAACGACAACCACTGAATTACAGGCTCCTGACTTGGGACAGGCACATACATACAGAATGTGGAGAGGTTAAACATGTTAGCGGGATCCCAACCCTCCCCCTAACCTGGGACAATGGTGTAACAGTACAACATAAGAACGAACTATATATAGATATAAGAAGATGTGGTATGAGTGCCAATGAGACAACTCTCCATCCAAGTCAAAATTTATAAAAGTAAACCATTATAGGCCAAAGTACGGTCTTCAACACGGAGCCTAGGCTCACACCGAACAGTAAGCTATAAAGGGCCCCAAAAATTACTAGTGTAAAACCATTCAAACGGGATATATTCTTCATATGAATATCAAGCACAATCCCTCCTAATAGGGTTTCAGTATCATGCTACATAAACTCTATGAGAAGAACATAACCGGTCTTTGTCTGCCAAACAGCAAAAAAAAAGTAAGCATTATTAAGTACACACAAAATGTTTCTTGCAATACACGTATGATGTCAGTTTTTTTTTTAACCATCTGTACTGCCTACTTAAGAGTACCAAGTATAAATTGTCATTCATTTATAGATAATATTGATGTAAAAGGACGAAACTCACAAGGCCTATCTGACTTCTAGAATTGAACTGCTCTATTTACTTATTTGCGAAGTCAACACTGCTCTAATGTATTCCATGATGTAAAAACTACAAGCTTCTGTTTTCATCTACACTTTCCTTCAAGATTCATCATTTATACCTTTATTCACAAAAAATATATTTAAACATAATTGATTATGCAACAAATACTATAGTCATGGTGTTAAATTTTTATTCTTCATATTTCCTTTTCCTCCCGTAGAAATCTATAATCATGGAACAATCAACTGAATTTATTTTTAATCAAAAAGTAAAATTATATTTGAAAAAAAAAATCTTTTATATAATTTCAACCAAACCAGGCGCATGTGAAGTTTCTAGAAACACTATAAAATTTTAGTGTTTATGCTCCTACAATGTATGAGTTCACCTTGCCCTAAAAATAGCCTGATAAAAATTTTGAGTTTGTTCTGGTGTGTTCTGATGTGTATTCGAAAAAGAAACATTGTCACTAGAGTTGAATAGTAGTTCACCTTAAGTTTGGCTGTATTTGACAAAACCTTTCCGAATTATGGGTCCTTAATGCTCGTCAGCTTGGTAATTTTTTGGGTATATTACCATTTTGATTTGGGTAATTTCCAGACGAAAAGCGCGTGTGACATGCAAAATTATAAGCATGGTGTCTGATGATTTTTTGTTTTTTTGTTTTTTTACAATGCAGTCATTTGGGAAATCCATAAAAATACAAAAAATTATAACATTTCGAAATCTTAACATTACGATTAACAACTGCTCAAATTTCCCTGGACAAAAAAAAACATTTAATTTTGAAAAAGACAGAATCTGTTCTCCATTGACTCTCTTTTTAAATAAAAATTCATTAAATTAAAAATCCTAGACAATATCGACAAACTTGCATATTTTTTGCATTTTCCTTTCTTAATATAAACATAGTAAAATGATGACCAATTAGAGTAAAAATCTGTTTCTGGCGCATTTTTTGATGAACAATTCAGATTGGACCTGGTTATTTAAGGAAACTATCTGATAAACAATATTTATAAGTTGGGCATCACCTTAAAATTGTTGACTTTCATAAATCTTGAACAAAAATGAAATGAATTATATAAGATCCATAAAGCAATGGAAATCAACTTTGTATATTTATATTATATAAACGATAATACTTATAATTTAGAAATAAATAAAAGATTAAGTAATAGACAGCGCTAAGACACGAAAAGTGAAAAGTCTGATTAGTTTCTTCAATAATCTGGAATGACCTATCATTGTCTGAACGCAGTCGTATACGTTGGTAACAGAATCCTACGGATCGGGAATTGTCCGGAGAGGTCTGCCAAGCACCCGTAACAGTCCTGACAATTACAGAACACTATACGACTGAGTCCAGACAAAGCCGTTTGCAATGAGATACAGCAGACTGTGGTGGGATTGCGTTTCGAACCTACCTGATCATCCCGAATATGGTGATTTTTTAATAGGACGGAACTATCACGTGAAATGGTTTTCTAACGGAAAATTTGCTGTCTGGTCACTATCTGATCTCTGTCGGATCGCATTCGGCAGAATCAGGACGCTGTCGGGACAGATTCGGTCGTATTTTTACCATGCGAAAGATACAAATCGGATTAGAATCGGATTGGGAACGGGATAATCGGAACAAATTCAGCTGGAAACAGCTGCATTTGGACGCTTCCTGAACAATACATGATTGTTGTTGTGATTAAATAAATGTTTTTACAAACTTTAATTAAAGTCTAAATTTCCAGCCACGATTCACTGGATCTTGATCACACTTTTGACAAATTTTAATCGAAAATTGTCCTATCAAGGACGGCAGTAAAAATCGTGAATGTGTGACCTCGGCTTTATATAGCATCATTTATTTGCATTATCCCATACCACACTTTCATCTTTTCACAGGTGGATCAAATTTCCAAACTGATCATATGTTTTATAATAAATGATTAAATTTTATAAAACAAATCGAGAAATTTTACAGACAGAATTTTTATTCATTATACTGTTGGATACAGGGTTTAATCATGACTACTATAATGTGGGAATGACTAAGTATGATTGGAATATTTGAAATACTATAAGAAATAAAGTAAAAAATGAATAATACTTCCTCCTTTAATAATCAAATAATTAAGAATATTACAGAAATCTACAAACCATCATTGTTGGTTTAAAAAAAAAAAAATCTCGCTGATGGTACCAGTGAATCCCTTCATAGTTGGAGGACATTTCTGTAAAATACCTTCCATTAAGATTTGCATTCGAACAGTCTTGTTTAACAAACCACCATGCGCCTCCTTCCTTGCATGCACAGTTTGTAAAACTGTTCTTGTCCTTTGTTATAAATGGTTCATTATTGTTGCTCTCTACACCATTACCTGTATAAGATAGTTTCTGAGCTGAGGTTACAAAGGAATATTATAAAACAGGCATTTCTAAATTGTTTATCTTGAAGATTAAACAAAGTTTTTAACTTTTCAGTTCATTCAGTTTAAATTTATCCTTGTTTTATGACCTGATACAAACCGATGAACATCTTCCATTTTTAGTGAGTGTCCCAACCAAGACGAAATCCCGAATGATTTGAAAATATATGAACATAAAACTGTTCTTTTGTATTATTTTCACATTATTGTTTAAATAAAGTAAAGCGGATTTTATCACGATTTTCAGTCAAACTTGAAAAAACAAAAAGTAATATCAATTCTAGTGAACATTTCTGTAAAAAAAGAGAAAGTTATAAGACAAATTTCGCAAAAGTCTTTCAAAATCGCTTTGCAATGTTTTGAAGTAAAAGTTTTTTTTTTTGCAAAGTAGCATTCAGGGACCACGTACAGTTAACTATCGTGAACAGGATTGGGGGTGGGTATTTTGTTTTGTTGAAGGCCAAACCGTGACCTTTGGTTGCTTACTTCCCCATCCTTTAGTGTCTGGTTGATAGTTGTCTCAATGGCAAAACTTCGCCTTATTTTATAGTTATTTGACAGGTATTTATTTTTGGTTTCCAATCAATTGCTCTTTAGTTCATCTGACCCAATAGCTCAAATGATCTATTTGTATCAATTGGCGTCCATCGTCATTCGTCGTCGACGGTCGTCCGTTAACGTTTGCAAACATCTTGTAATCTGCAACTACTGGGCCAATTGAAACCACACATGGCCAAAATCATCATACGGGTATCGATTATCCCGCCTGTCAACCAACATGGCTGGTATGCATATGGCTAAGAACAGAAATATATGGGTTAAATGTAAAGTTGTGTTTTATACCTGAAAATTGACATAGATAGAGAAAAATCTGATTGGTACAAAAATGATCAGAACGTTGAGATCAATCTTCGACCGATTACTTCAAAATTTATCATAGGAGTTATTAATTTACCCTTAAATAACGAAGTTTACAATTTTTCATTTTCGACATTTATCTTGAAACAATAATAAAAGAGAGAATATTTTAATAGCAAAACTGATCAACAAGACAAGATGTACACATAAGCCAATGCCCGAAATCGTCATTTTATCTTAATTGGAGCTATTGACCATCAATGACAATTTTACCTGTTTTTTTGTAACTTGAAAACTATGATATATAGATACTTAAAAAGCTTAAATTATCAGCAAGACCATATCTGTTAATATTGGTACGGTCAGAAACTACCTTTAAATCGAAGCCAACAAAAGACACAAATCAATAATAAAATTTAACAAGATTTATTATACACAAGTTTTACACAAATAGAAATGTCAACTTAACTGTCAAAATATATGTCTGATCTTTTGTCTTTTCTTTATCCGGAATTCTTCTTTTCACTGTTGCGGGAATCCAAACAGAATAGTATGCCCAGTAAGTCACAATCTAGTATGATGTAGTTAACGTAAATAAAAGTGTCAATCCAACTGAGAGAACTTCTGAGAATACCAGTTTATTAATATCTAATCTGAAAGTCTAACTTTAGTGTCTGTATATATATATAGTTGTCACGGAAATCTCTAGAACACTATAGAAGCGAATACTCTACAAAACTATATAACGGAAACATATAGAATACGGTGGAAGTTTAAATTACACATCGTAGATTATGATCATTCCAGAATTATTAAGTAAGTCAAATAGAAAGTTCTAATCATTCCATCAGTATCTATGATTGTTCCAGTGATTTTTGAACTGCACAATTATACCATTATTTTGTAAACAACTATAAATATTATGTAAACATATTATACATAGGCCAAGATAAGCAAACATGATAATTTCAATATCATAACACCTCCCCCTTAAAAGAAGTTTGAGTGTAACGAGAACTTTTCATGAACAGTATATACAAAAATATATAGTACATATACATGTATGTATACAGTGTTTTAATAAGATCTAGATAAAGCATCTGCTATTACATTATCTTTACCCTTTATATGTCTCACAATAACATCATATTCCTGTAACAATAAACTCCAACTAGTCAACCTCTCATTTTATGTATGAAGGTGAGAGGATTCATCAAAATGTTGAGGTGCAGACGACAGTGCAAACACTCTTTTTCAATAGTTGAATAATTTTTCTGATGTTTATCTAATTTCTTAGAAAAAAATGAAATAGGTTTCTCAACATTATCATCTGTTTCTTGATATACAACGGCTCCAACTCCTACACCACTTGCGTCAACGGCAAGTTTGTATTGTTTTTCAAAGTCTGGAGTGATCAGAACAGGACTGTTACTTAAAAGTGATTTGCTATTTTCAAAAGCGTTTTGACAATTATCACTCCAGATGAATTTAGAATCGTCCCGTAAAAGATGAGTCAATGGTTGAACAACAGTAGCAAAATTTGAACAGAATTTCCTGTAAAATACAATCATGCCTAAATATCTCATAAAATGTTTTTTATTTGTAGGAGGAGAAAATTTAGTAATTGCATCCACTTTAGTCATAATAGGTTTCGCTTCACCTTGGCCAACTCTATGCCCTAAATAATCAACAGTGGCCTGACAAAATTCACGTTTACCAAAATTTACAGTCAAATTTGATTGTGACAATCTATCAAAAGTATTATATAAATGTGTTAAATGCTCCTCCCAGCTATCACTACATACAATAAGATCATCAATTTAAGCATAACAACAGTCTAAATCTTTTATAACATTATTGATCATTCTTTGAAATGTAGCTGGAGCACTTTTCATACCAAACGGCATGACAGTATACATGGTATACTGAAATAAACCATCTGGTGTGACAAAAGCTGATATTTCAATTCACGAGCTTCTCTGTGTCAAGGGTACCTGCCAGTAACCTTTCAATAAATCAAATTTGCTCACAAATTGCTTGCCCAATATTATCGATGCAATCCTCTATCCTTGGAATCGGATAGGAATCAGATTTTGAAAATGAATTTACTTTTTTGAAAACAGTTACGAAACGAAAGGTTTTATCTGGTTTGGGCACACGGAGACAAGCCGAGCTCCATTCACTGTTACTCAGCTCAATAATATTATTGTCAAGCATATATCTAATTTCTTGTCACATAAATTCAAGTTTTAGTGGATTCAGCCGGTAAGGATGTTGCTTAATTGGGAAAGCATCACCTACATCAACATCATGACAAACAGCAGTGGTTTTGTTTGGCACATTTGGGAAAAGATTTTTAAAAGAAAATTCCAAAGTTTTCAATTTTTCTCTACGATCAAAAGTCAGATGTGCAAGTTTTGAGTCTAAATTTAACAAACTCTCTGAATTTTTCCATCTAACTGTTTGTTCCATAGTTTTAGAATTAAAAGGTGGTTCAATTATATCTGGTTTGTCATTATTGTTCTTCAATTTAACCATGGCTAAATTGGCAACTGGTTTGCTCTTACCTTCATTAGTACGTTTAAAATATGGGTTTAACATATTAATGTGACACATTCTATTTTGTTTACGCCGACCTGGTGTTTTTACAATAGAATTCAAATCATTAATTTTTCTCTCTATTGTATAAGGACCACAGTACTAAGCCTGTAAACGATGTCCAGGGACTGGCAAATATACAAGTACCTTATCACAAGGCTCAAAAACTCTGTCCCTGGCATCTTTATAATACCATATTTTCATCTTATTCTGAACAATTTTTAAGTTTTTCTGAGCCATTTGACAAGCAGTATACAATTTTTCTTTAATTCTAGATACATAGTCTACTATTTTTCCTTAACCAATTTCAAAGGTCCCCTTACAGTATGACCAAATACCAACTCAAAGGGGCTAAAACCAAGGGATTCTTGAACAGCTTCTCGGACCGCAAAAAGTAGAATGTGAACACCATCATCCCAGTCTCTGTCAAATTGAAGACAAAAATTTCTAATCATGTTCTTCAATGTTTGATGGAAACGCTCTAAGGCACCTTGAGATTCTGGATGATACGCACTTGACCTATACTGAGCAATCCCTAACTGGTAAACGACCTGCTGAAATAAACCTGACATGACATTTGAACCCTGGTCGGACTGTTTAGACTTAAGAAGTCCTAATAACGTGAAAAATTTGATAAGAGCTTTGACAATAGTTGGTCTTGATATTCCTTAACGGAATAGCCTAAGGAAAGCGAGTGGATGTACTCATGATCGTCAATAAATACGCATTTCCAGTCTTGGTCTTTAGTACTCTGCTGAAAGGTTCTTGAAAGGCTGGAATTGGCAGAAGTGGTGCTGATGGTATTTTCTGGTTAGGCTTACCAACAACCTGGCATGATTTGTAGTATTCTGTGACATAATTTCTAAGTCTGGGACAGTAGAAATGCTGCAAGATCTTAAGGCGAGTCTTCATTATACCTAAATGTCCTGCCAAGGGGGTGTCATGGGCAAGACAAATAAGTTCTTGCCTATAGACTTTTGACTCTTATTATGTGCAACAGGCTTACTCTCAGTATGCTCAGTACTTTGAGTTTTGTAATTTTCGCTCGAAGTATTAAAATTTTGACCTTTGAAACTTCTTTTATGTGAAAGGGTATAATTATCGAAAATAACAGCTGCATCTTGTAATGTCTCAACAGTTTTGTCATCTAACTGTGTTTTTAAGTCTAAATGAACACACTGCTTGAACTCTTCTAATAACACCAATTGTCTTATATTATCAAAATTGTTATCTATTTTTTTTTTTTTGATGTAACCATTTATCAAATAGATTTTATTTTTCCCTAGCAAATTCAACATAGATTTGTGAATCAAACTTTTTATAAGACCTAAATTTCTGTCTATATGCTTCTGGCACTACCTCATAAGCTTTCAGAACGTCCTGTTTTACCGTGAGCTTCTTTCTGATGAAAGTGCTGAGTAAATTTCAGCGGCCTTCAAAAAAACTTTGCAGCACTGTAGTCCAATAAGGCTTCTGCCATTTCAAATTTTGAGCAATTTTCTCAAACTGTGGAAAAAAATTATCAACTGTTTTTTTCACTAAATTTGGGAACCAAACGTATATTTTTTGCTGCATCAAAATGTTCTAATTTTGACACTACTTTAGTGTTGCTTTCTACTTTGACCATTTCAATTTTTATTTTCTCCATCTCTTATCTTTCCCTCATTTCAAGTTCTGTCTGTTTTAATTTAAATTCATCTTCTCTTTCCAATTGTTTTAATCTAACTTCGTTTTTCCAATTGTCTTTCCAATTGTTTTAATTTAAATTCATGTTCTAATTCAAGCTGTTTTATTTTGATAGCATCAACATTTTCGACCTGACGGAGGTCGGTGACATATTGTTCCATTCTTTTTTTTATTATTATTATTATGGCACCCTCAACGGAGTTGGGGTGACATATTGTTATTCTACGTTTCTTTTTCTTTTTTTAAAATTATTTTTTCATCCACACTTTTTTGTCCACTCTGGATCTCGGAATTGAATGGACCCAAGTTGATGGAACTATACAATATTGTTAACCACCATATGCAGATGTGCAATTGGGGTTGGCATATTCAAGATGGATGCCGTTGCCAAGGAAACAGCAAAAATACGAAAAAATGGAAAGTGTTCCAAACTTAATGAAACTTTACATAAATGGTAACTGCCATATGTAGAGATGCAGTTCGACTTTGGAATTTCCAAAATGGCCGCCGATACCATGGAAACAGCAAAAATGTCAAAAAATTCAAAATGCTCCAAACTTACTGAAAGTTTACAAAAATATTAATTGGCATGTGTAGATACGCTCTTTGACTTTGGAATTTTCGAAATGGCTGCCGTTACCCTGGCAATGGGGGGACGAGGGTGCCATCCGTTATTGCTCGCAATTACAAATCTAGTTATGTCACCCGATCGATAATGTCGGGTGACATATTGCTTTTCCTCCGTTTCTTTATTATTATTATGTCACCCGATCGACAATGTCGGGTGACATATTGCTTTTCCTCTGTTTCTTTTTCCCTATTATTATTTTTTTTTTACACCTAAATTTGTCCGGCAGTTTTCTCGAAGGTATTGGAACCAATTTTCATGATTGTTAAGCATAATGAGGACCACCATCAGTAGAATTGCAATGAAACTTTGGAACTTTTAAATGGCCGCCGTTTCCATGGAAACAACAAAAATGCAAAAAATGAAATTTTTGTTTTTGATTACTAATTTGAGAATGCCTGAACTAAAACTCATCATTCTGTTATACAACATAGGTATCCACTATATACATGTTTTGGATGATTTTGAGAATCATCAGAACTACTTTATTGCCATGGAAACTGTGGAAAGGTTTCCCATTATAACCCTATGGGGAAAACCTTAAAGTAGCATTTCCTCTCTTAAAATGTTAGGTCAAATCCATTGAAACTTTGATGGTATGTCCCCGCCCATATACCAATGGGGCATCTGTCATTAAAATTTTTGAAATGGTCTCTGTTACCATGGAAACCAGCAAAAATTTCAAAAATTTCAAAATGCTCCAAACTTAATGAAATTTAATATGATTGTTAACTGGCAAGTAAAGATGAGACTTTTTACTTTGGAATTTCCAAAATGGTCACCGTTGCCATATAAACTGCAAAAAAGTCAATAATTTCAAAATGCTCTAAAGTTAATCAAACTATATATCATTGTTAACTGGCAAGTATAGATGAGACTTTTGACTTTGGAATTTCCAAAATGACTATGGCTGCTGTTGCCATGGAAACGCCAGAAACATGATAAATTCCAACATGCTCTCAATGTACTGAAAATTTACAGAAATATGTATATGTGTGATTACTATTTAAAATTTTCGAAATGGCTACCGCTAAGTGTCAATGGGGGAAGGGTGACATCCGCTATTGTTTGCAATGGCAAATCTAGTTATTATTATTATTCCACCTTTTTTGTCCTAGAGTTTTCTTGGACTAATTATAACGAATGGTTACCATAATGAGTACCACCAACTCAAGTCATGCAGGACACCTTTGGAATTTTTTAAATGGCCACCGTTTCCATGGAAACTGCAACAATGTGAAAATTTTTCAAAAGGCCAATTCTTTTATTATTTGACCAGACCAAATAAAACTTTATGGAAATGTTGCCTGGTATGTGTGAAAGCACCGACTATATTTAGAAATTCCAAAATGGCTGCCATTGCCATGGAAACTGGGCAAAAGTTTAACATTGACCCTATGGGAAAACATATAAAAGGAGCATTTTCTTAAAGAATATAACATTAAACCCAATAAAACTTCAATCATATGTAACATGTCATCAAACAGTGTGGCATGTGTCTTTAGAATTTTGGAATTAATTACCGTAACCATGAAATTAGCAAAAATTTCAAAAATTTCAAAATGCTCCAAATTAAATGAAACTTAATATAAATGTTAACTGGCAAGTACAGATGAGACTTTCCACTTTGGAATTTTCAAAATGGCCGCCGTTGCCATGGAAACATCAAAAATGTTTAAAAAAATCAGAAAGCTCTTAAGATTCAGAAAATTTGCAGAAAGGTGTATAGCAATGCATATATGTGCATCCACTGTTTAAAATTTTCGAAAATGGCTGCCGCTTAGTGACAATGGGGGAAGGGTGACATCCGCTATTGCTTGCAATAGCAATTCTAGTTATTACTTTTATTATTTCACACTTTTTGGGCAGACTATTTCTCGGAATTGTATGGACCAATTGTAATGGTACTATACAACAATGTTAACCACCATGTTCAGAAGTGCAGTCGAGGTTGGCACTTTCAAGATGGCCGCTGTTACCATGGAAACAGCAAAAGTGCGAAAAAAATGCAACTTTTCTTTTTACTGAATAATTTGAGTATGCCTGCACATAAAATCATCTAATTTTTGGGATACGATTGCTGCCAAGCAATCTGTAGACTTTTACCGTTGACTCCCTTCCAAGGCTCTAACGTCAACCGTTTTGTGCTTTACATTAAGGAACAACTCAGAATCTTAAGATTGTCCTGTTATAAAAAGTAAAAACAAACAAACAGATTAAATTTAAACAACTTTCCGTTAATTTTCTTCCCATAATCCTTATGTTTTGGTATCTACGTTTTTTAATTGCGTTTATTTTTCAATACGGAAAATGAGAATTAAGCAGTATTTATATTTAGGGTTTTTTATATTTAGAATGACGGAATTCCGTGGTGTTGTGAAAATGGGAGAGTGGTTCCGAATAAAACTATTTCTGTCAGATAGGTACTGAAGCGGTGTTTTTCCTAATATGTTACCATTCCGTTCTGAAACTTTGATATTGAACTTCCTTAAAGAAATAGAGACACAATCAAGGACGTTTAACTAACATATAATATACGTCCTTGCTACAATTTACCTCAATCAAATCATAATTCTAACGGTTTGTTTACGTGATTAAGCGCATGCGTAGTTTTCTTGACCTCGAGGGGTATCAGACTAAATGATTGATCTGGATTCCCCACTCCTTTGATTGATTTGAAACTCAAGAGATCCTTTCTGTGTCTATCTGCTATTTAGGGTTATTGTTGTTGCATGATTTTAAATTATGTGCAACATTTAAATGAAAAAAAAAAAATGTAGTTAACAACGTAATGGAACAAGTAGAACACCCCTTCAGCCATAGTGGAGTCTTCCATATTATCAACTACATACCACTTGTTGCTCAACGTTGATCAAATGCAGTTAAAAAGTCAAATTCCTTCAGCATGTTGTAATATTAAGTAATTATCAGAGGTGTTTATTTGCTATTATTCCTGTTTTGTTAAATTTTTGGTTAGATCAATAATGAACTCGGTCATCGATAGATTGTAAACATTTGGATAGACTATTCCATTTAAGTCAAGGGTATTTTTTTATAGACTATTCCATTCAAGTCAGGGGTTAAAATCAAAAGACAGTGTCCAGAGCAAAATGTAGAAGAAAAAATGCATTTGTCTGTGAAGAACTTGTAAATAGGACTTTGTTGGGTAATTTTGCTTTTAGTTTGAAAATTAATATTAAAGGTTTTCAAACATCAATATGGCTTTTCCAAATTTTCCAAATTTCATGGAATTTTATTGTACTACCTGGATTGGGTAAAATGCATCTATTCTTCATGATCAAGACAGTATCCAGAGAAAATAGTTGAAAAAAAAAAAAATTCATATAATTTTTGTAATTTTTTTTTAGTTTTTTACTGATAAATGTACTCAATTATTGGTAATGGGGGAAAGTAATTTAGACATTAATGAATCGTTAGTATTTGTATCTTCATTTCATTGAATGTAATGAACATTGGACATGATCAAGAATTGCATCTGAAGAAAAAGGTCGATTATTTCATACTGACAGTCAATGACCATGATGACAGTAGCAAACGCAAGAATAGAAAAAAACTCCTGTACAGTACTTATAATTTGGTAAGCTAGAAGTGCATTTTGGCTACATAAAACTCATCAGTGGCACATGAATCAGTAAGAAAGCCAAATCAAATACAAAGTTGAAGAATATAAAAATCAGGGTTTAGAATTTTGTTAAATTTAATTGTGCAAATCGTTGTCTTAAAATTTATTTTAAGTTCCTGATATATGTGTTTGAATGTATCAACATATGTCGACAGTTATTATTTTTGCAGGTTATTTATTTTTTCAACTCAATTGCTTGAAAAAATTGTAGCTCGAGATACTGTTTTCCCAAAAGCTTTCATTCGTGATAGAATTTACAATCTTGACCACGGACATCATTTAAATGTGCAGTTTTGGAAGACGTCTAGGATTTTAACATTTTTGGCCATATGAATCCTAAACTCAAAGAAAGAACAGATTGACTTTTTGCGTGCTTGTAAAAATGTATATTTTTGACATTGAGTATGTGGGATTGATAACATTCAGAAGCATATCTTTAAAATGAGTGGGTTTGAATTTCCAAGAATCAAGCAACTGTAGAGCAAAATTAAAACACAATAATTACTTTGTTCATGTATTAATATACACTTGTATCAGTACTATTTTTTAAAGTTGAAAAACTATATTCAGATTGAATCAAATAGAGAATACATGTGCAGTCTATTATTTTTAAGAATAATACTAATATCAATGAAAACAATGGCGATCGTATCCCTCAGAGCAATCATGCTCTTTGATTATATAATGTAGTTGGCATCTAGGTGAAAGTTCTGGATAATTTTGAGATTCATCGGAACTACGATGTTGCCATGGAAACTGATCAAAAATATCAAAAAAATTCAAAGTTCTCTAAACTTTATGAAACCTTACAGAAATGTTGACTGGCATATGTAGATGTGGAATTTCACTTTGGAATTTCCAAAATGGCTGCCGTTATCATGGAAACAATGCAAAAATTTCAAAATGCTCAAAACTTAATGAAGCTTTACAGAACTGTTAACCACCAAACTGACAGTGGCGTAGCTAGAAAATGTTGAAGGTGAAGCCCAAATCGGTAGGGAGTCTGGGACCGCAGAAGGCCCCCAGTGGGTCCAGGGCAAAGCCCTGGTAGGGGGCCAGGGGGCGAAGCCCCCTGAAGCTCCTGGATTTTAGGGTTTTAGACCAACAAATATTGACTGAAAATATTGAATGTTAAGGTGTAGTCAAAAGCATTTTTGTTTGATACAAGTCAGATTATTTTGTGAAAAAATATATATTGTTCCTCAAAGAAACTGTAAAAACCAGGAGATTCCAGAGGGGTAAAAAGTTATGTTTACTAAGACCAGTATAATAAAAACCACACCATTATGAATTGTTTGGAGATGGAATGTACACAATATATTCAGTTTAATATAGTGGGTACCCAGGTTAGGGTAGGGCTGGCGCCTTTAAATTAGTTTAACCCCGCCACATTCGGTATGTGCCTGTCCCAAGTCAGGAGCATGTAATTCAGTGTAATGGTTGTCGTTTGTTGCTGTGTATCATATTTGTTTTTCTTTCATTATTTTGTACATAAATCAGGCCGTTAGTTTTCTCGTTTGAATTGTTTTACATTTGGCATTTCGGGGCCCTTTTTAGCTGTCTATGTTGTATGGGTTTTACTCAATGTCGAAGGCCGTACGGTGATCTATAGATGTTAATTTCTGTGTCATTTGGTCTCTTGGGAAGAGTTGTCTCATTGGCAATCATTGCCACATCTTATTTTTTTTATATTGATGGGCAGCGGAATACAACTTACGAGGTCAACTAAATAAAAATAAACAAAGGTGATGGCTCATCTTTGACTTTGGTTGTATTAAAGCTGAGCAATATTTATGATACAACATTATACATGATTCTAAGTTTCCTGCCATGTTTGTCAGTGAATAAACAAAAAAAATTGTCTGGTTTTATTTAAAAAATACAAACTCAGTAGGGTAATTGTTCGAGGAACATTTCACTTTGTAGATACAGCCGGTTGAAACCTTGTGTATGGATATGAATTATTCAGAGAGTCAGAGTCAATCTCTCTCACCAGTGACTTTAAACAAAAAGAGCAAGCGTCCTGTCCTTTTGGTTGCATAACAGTCAAATACTTTATCAATGGGCGTCTCCTTGTATGCGTGAAGGATACATAGCCCCGAAAGTCGTTCGATTGTCATCGTAGAACACAGATATATTTTAACCCGTCGCATGACACTGAAACTGCGTTCAGCTGTGGCATTGGTCACAGGCATTGTCAATTCTGCGTTGCATTGTAACTAGCAGAACACCCGCAGACACAATATTCGTCTACTATAAAAGAGGTGAAATAAAGCGCAGGTGATGGGAACGAACGCCGGGAGTCTGAGAAGTGATATCGACTCGTTAGTTTAAACAATATTTTATTTTCAAAAGTGCACAAAATACAATTATACAATAGAAATACAGGGACTCGGAAACAAGAAGAACTTATATAAATCCGTCTCCTATATCGACTCGTTGACTTCTACAACTTTTTATTTAACCGCACAGCGCCCATTTCTCTTCCCTTCACTCTCTCTCTCCTCCTCCTCTCTCTCATCCTCTAGCTCCTTTTTATTTTATTTTTTTATTATTATTTTTTTTTTGACAAAACGATGTTGAAGCCTTGGCTTCCGAGCTTCCGCCTAGCTACGCCACTGACTGAGATGTGGAATTTGACTTTTGAATGTTCAACATAGCCGCCGTTGCCATGAAAACGCTTTCAAAACTAACAGATAGATATGTTGTCATGTATATATCTGCATTCACTGTTTGAAAACGTTGAAATGGCTACCGTTTAGTGGCAATTGGCGGATCAGGGTGACATCCGCTATTGCTTGCAATGGCAATTCTATTGTCTATTACCAAATTTTTTATCATTTGTTTTCTCATAGATACTCTAAAATCAATTTTTATATGTTTAGCAAGCAACAGTTATTCCTCTTTCTTTAAGTTATCAAACACTTCCAGGTCTGACGTTTTAAAAAATTTACCGGCATCAAATGTCATTTTGTAAAATTTTGTTGGTTAATTCTAATTCTATAAATACAGAAAAATTTAATCTGATATTAACGTTATCCCGGATGTTACCTTTAAATTGTAGCCAACAAAAGACAGATATTAATAATAAAATTTAACAAGATTTACTATACACAAGTTTACAAGAAGTATTACAAAATAGAAATGTCAACTTAACTGTCAAAATATATGTCCGATCTTTTGTCTTTTCTTTATCCGGAATTCTTCTCTTCACTAGTGCGGGAATCCAAAACAGAATAATATGTCCAATAATTCACAATCTAGTATGATGTAGTTGATAAAATAAAAGTGTCAATCCAACTGCGAATATGAGAAGCTTACATTTAATTCATTATATAAAATCGTAAAGACTATGTGAAATAACATTACACACTGCTATCATTTATTTCATCAGGTATTACAAAATTCTACGTATCATCATCGTTGTCTTTTGAAGTGTAACTTTATAAGATGTCTGCCAGTGATACCAGTAAATGCCACCATAATCACCTGACTTTTCCTTTAAATACTTTCCATTAAGGTTTCCGACCGTACAGCGTCTGTGCTCAAAAAACCACCACGGACCTTCTTCATATTTTTCACATTCTTCGGTATCGAATTTTATATTGTGCTTATCCCATGTTGTAAATGGTTTATTATTGTTGTTCCATAAACTATTCCCTGCATAAGAGATATAAGAAGCTAAGACTAAGAAAACTAGCTTTTCAATGAATGTTTTAAAACATGTGTATACATACATATTAAACAAGAGATTTTGTTTTTCGTTCAGAGGTGATGCGTTTTCAATATAAATCTGTCATCGATGTTTTAATGACATTATACAAACAGTTACAACTTTTTTTCAAATCTTGTTAGTGACCACTAAGTTATGGTAAATGCTCATTTTCTCATTAAACAATATTTTATAACGTTTTGCCGTACATAAAATGTTTCAATATGCACAAGTTTCGGTGCTTATAAAAGAAATTTATTAAAATTGCCCTTAACATATTTATTCTTTTATTTTTTGTTTGTTCATTCCAGGGTTTTGCCTTTGAGTTTCATCGAAGTATCATTTTTTATTGCATTTTTTGGTATCTTTCGCCTATAAATTTTTGCTAAACCAAGCTTTAAAAAAACATGTCGCTTTCTCAACACAAACAATATGTCAGACCTTTCTTTAAAAGCTCGTCAGCTATACTTATAAACCGATTCAAATAATTTTATAGTTTCTCAGAAAAAAAATATCCTATTTCCGATACCATGAAGTCACTTCACTACAAAGCAACTTAAAATTATTTTCGAGAGATTTACTGATGTCAGGAATTTCTCATTTTCAAGATAATCCAAATAAACAAAGAGTATACACAACATTATTTGATATTTGCAGCATATGCAAATAGAACAAACAACGGGACATTTGTCTTCAGATATTTGTTGTGACTATGTTTAGGGAATGAATCTTACTTTGGTCAAAGATTATTAAATAAGCTTTAATCAAAACAAACCAATTATATTATATTTTAGTGCATTATTGAAATATGAAATAAGGAGATGTTGTATGATGAGATAATTATCCACAAACGACGTCGATGTGAGCAACTTTCGATCACCATAAGACCTTCAACGATGAGCTAAACCCACACGCGATAGCAAGATTTAAAAGACTTCGACATGATAAAATGAAACAAATAAACAAGAAACCCAACGGCCTAATTTATTCTGAAAGACACTCAGAAGTTCATAGTCCATCAATGAATACAAATGTCAATTACACAAAAAGAAGAAATCGTTCTTGCCGCATGAGTTTCTCTCCATTTAAATTGGTACTTTCAGAATCGGAGTAATAAACGTTTGAAAGATAAAGTTGTTCGAAAAACGGCGTTTGTGTAACGTTTACCTCTTCTCGGAAATATTAGAGAGTTTCGAAAGATTTCCAAAAAGAGATTTGAAAGAAGCATTTTTTAAATTTGATTGTACTTTACATGTACATTTTACTTCAAACGCTGATACATTTTTGTTCATCCTTAATTTGTTTTGACTTGTTGGAGAAATAATTTTTTTTAGTTTTTTTTTATGGATCCAACCTAAACGGCTTTGGGCGAACGTTTCCCAAGAGTAATTTTTAAAACAAATAAAGTTCACATGTCAGACATTTACACTAGCTCAAGATCGCCATTTATTAGACAAACATTTTAAAGATTTCTTATGTATGTATTGCCCTTTTTAGACGCGAAAAATGCAAACATTATACACAACGAAGAAACAGTTTGGACCTGCAATTTTGCTGTAGTCATCCAAAGGGTTCTTACTTATACAGTTTCCCCTGAATATGCATGACATGATTGGAGTACGATATAAAGTGCTTTTGAAAATATTTAAACGGTATTATGAACATTAAAACATATTTATTGAAAAAGACCGAGTACAAATGTAAAGGAAAAACAACGATTAGATATAAAGTCACTACTCAATCAATTTTTGAACTTATGAAATACAAGTACAAAATGGATGCATGTCTAATTCGGTGATACCAAAATCGAGGAAAACATGATGGGATTGTGGTTACTAGTACTTCAATTTACAGCTGTACAACTGAGTTTAACACAACAGAGAAAACTTAATATTATGAAAGCAGGACGAATGCTATTATTTATAAAGTTACGAAATATTTCTTACAACTTATTCATACTTGTGGTCATGACAGTGCCCTTCTGAATCCTTTTTTACATTTTTTTTTCTATTAGCATGTTATTCTTCATATAGTTTTTCGTAGATTTTATATGTTCCCTTAATGATTTATTTCTATGGATATAGAATATGAATACAACAATGTTTAGATTTCACGAGAATACCAAATAAAGGAAAATATGAATGACTTATTAGTGTTTTTGAACTTCGTTTTGAGAAAGAATTCATTTGTCCCTGAACTTCAATGTATTTTTATATCTTATTGGGACGCGGAAATTGTATTACAACTATATTTATCTTTTCTACAAAAACAAAGAGTTTTACACGTTTCGATTTTTTTTTTTC
The DNA here is from genome assembly GCA_017311375.1 of Mytilus coruscus. Taxonomy (NCBI): domain Eukaryota; kingdom Metazoa; phylum Mollusca; class Bivalvia; order Mytilida; family Mytilidae; genus Mytilus; species Mytilus coruscus. The sequence continues at coordinate 72,541,582 of CM029598.1, read as the reverse complement.
CTCTTATCAATATTAATTTTAAACCTTTATGCCTTTTCGATAGTTAACATTTTCAGACCTATTTAGTGTGATAGTGATGAAATGTCTCTTCTAATTATATATAATTTGTCATCTCAAATAGTTTTGTCGATAAAGTGCTCTGTTTTTTTTTTATTTGAAAAAACTAGGTATCTATAGGAATCAATATTTTAACATGTGTTTTTGCGCAACAGGATAGCATTTAGTGAAAAGTATTTATTTCATTTATAAATGAATCTAACCTTCGCAAGAAAATTACAAAGAATTTTTATCATGTAAAATCTTCAGTCCTAAACTATATATCAAATGGTCATAACGAAACCTACACAGTAAATCATATGTTTTGTCTTTTTGAGTTTTGGCCCAATCACTGTTTCGTTGCTTTTTGATATTGCAAAAAAAAAAAAAAAAAAAAAATAATAATCACCATGCATTAACCATGTGTATCCTAAATTGAAAAGACCATATATCTACTATGCACCTTAGGTTTTGATATTGAAAGTAATGCAACACACCGTATGTCGTATATTGTTTTAAAATATCAAAAACTGTTCGGATTCCCACACTACGACATGATTTCTGAATTATATTTTCTATAATTCGCTTTCATTTCCAGTGTATATGCTTGTGTGCTATGACAATATCTTTTCAGTACTTTGTTTGTTGGGCATCTCTTTACTGGCTTGTCTAATGATGAAGGTGATACATTAGCTTTGACCCACTCAAACATTTCACATAGTTTGTAATATTGTTTCTCTTTTAATATATGCTGTATTATTCCATAAACCATTGTTAAATTTCCATAGACCCTTCCAAAAACTGAAAGATTTCAAGCAAACTTAAAGCAGGCCAGCTTATTTCATGGATTATTTTAATATTCTAACACGAAGTTAATTTATATGGACAACACAGTTCGGTGTGAGCCAAGGTTCCGTGTTGAAGGCCGTACTATGACCTATAATTGTTAACTGTTGATATATTGTGACTCGGATGGGTAGTAGTCTCTTTGGCACTCATACCACATCTTATTTATATAAATGTTTTAAATCCGACATTTTACAAATTATCTAAGCGCAAATGCCTGAAATTTTCCTTTCATATCCTGTGAAGATTAAACAAAACTTTATAAATAAAAGAATATTTTACTTATTATATACTACATATCAAATTTACCAGCTGTTCCGCTATATTCTCCAATAGATAGTTTGTAATTCGAAAATACATTGCCTATTTTGAAAGAGGTATATCTGGCAAATGCTTTGTTGTTTTTAAAGTCTTCTATCATTACCATCAATTCATATCTACCTTGGTCTGTAATGATATAAAGGTTACTGTTACCTGAAACAAATAAGCAATATTAACTATTAAAGTACAATATTTCAGATTATGGTGCATTTAGTCCGAGATTATTCTGACATCCAACGGCTGTTGTGCCAGACAAGCTGGGGCCGTGGGACGTCAGAGCTCGTTCCATATCAAACAGTGGATATTTGCCCGTCCAAAACGAATGCGCAGCTTCGTTGCTTCTGGAGCCGACTGACGGCCTTGGAACCATATAAATCGGGCCTCAATTTGTTCATTTTTCATTTATCTTTTGATTTATGTAAGTTTCATCTACCTACCACCCTTTATTTTCTCGGACTTTGGTGCATTCTGTTTCAAATTCGACATTTTACAAGTTGTCTAAATAAAAATTGACTAACATTTTCCGTTTATATCATGTGAAGAATGTGAAAATTAAATAATACAAACCTAACCAAAATTCTTTTCGTAAATTTCCAAAGCCATTCTCATAATCAATCCATTCACGATTGAAGTCCTCTTCGCCAGTTTCTCTGTGTTGAAAAACCTTAAATCAATCGGTATGGTATTATAAATAACCCGCTCAAATTCTACCACTCACGTAGGACCAAATGAATCGTGAGACTTCACAGAGATACGATAATGGCGTAGCATTTTATATATATTATAGCAATTTCTCATAAAGAAACCACAAGAATAGGCAGACACAATTAGAAAAAAGGTTTATAAATGAAATTTTAAACTGCTTATTTTGCATGTTTAAAAAAAAACAATTTTATGCAAAAAAGGATAACAGATGAGACAGTCTCAACTTTTAGTAAATTTTTCGGTCAAAGTTCCTTTATTGAATAAAAGTAGCTCATCTAGAGCATAGCTCACATTTTTTCGTTATGTAAAGATCCGAAAATCTATCAACGATCTAAAAACAAGAATGTGTCCATAGTACACGAATACCCAACTCGCACTTTCATTATCTATGTTAAGTGGACCGTGAAATTGCGGTAAAACTGTAATTTGGCATTAAAATTAGAAAGATCACATCATAGGGAACATGTGTCCTAAGTTTCAAGTTGATTGGATTTCAACTTCATCAAAAACTACCTTGACCGAAAACTTTAACCTGAAAGACCAAACAACTTTAACCTGAAGCGGGACAGACGGACGGACAGACGAACGAACGAACGTAAGCACAGACCGAAAAACATAATGCCCCTAGGTCGGGCATAAAATATAAATATCTATTCATGCTACAATGGCATTGTTGAAGAAGGCATTTATTTTCCGCTTCAATGTCCATCACTTAGAACTGAAAGGTCGATTTTTGTTTCTGATATATTAAAATAAAAATTTACTTATTTTTAAATCTTTAGCTGACCATACAAAATTCATATGGTAGATGTCAAATGAAGATCCTATAGTTATTAATTTGAAAATACAATTATTGATTACTTTGATTAAGACTTTAAGAGCAAAATTAAATAGTACGATATGAGTGACCCTTCAGCTCTTCCAACACTTTACAGGAAAATCTATCTGCAAAGTTCACACTTTGTCTGTTGTCCCCCCTTTTATATATTCTTACTAATTCAGTTTTTTTTTATTTTCTCCAATTAAAAACAAATATTATAACTATTTGTACACTGTGTAATGTATCTTTACGTAAACCTGTATAACTATATGAGGCATTTTTTGTTCTTTTTATGTGTTTCGGTACTTGTTCAGCGTTGGTAATGAGCTGATGAGTGTAAATCCATGAAATACATTTTTTAAAGTGTTATTTTTATTTTTTAATCTTTACAAGAAAAAAGTAAAAAAAGCAAAAATACCGAATTCCAAGGAAAATTCAAAACGGAAAGTCCTTTATCAAATGGCAAAAATCAAAACAAACATTTCGATAAGTTATACTTTACTTACTGTCCAGCCTCCTCCAATATTGTATGTGTCAAGGTCACAGTAAACGTTAATGCGTCCAATGCCCTTTGGATATATGGTATAGATACCACTTCCCTCGCTTACATGAATATCAGTACAGTCGATAGGTTTTTCTAAAGAAAACATGTGTTTTCTACATTGTTTTGTTAACGACAAAAGGACAAAAAACTATCAAAAAAGAGCAATGCAATAGTTTATTAAACATTGTATTTGTGTTTTCGAAAGCACTACCTGTTGTATACTAGTTCTGCAATTGCGATCCTAATACATTGATATGACTTTCGTCTTTTAACTTTTCTCTGATTTTAAAAATTGCTAAACCGGAGAAATTGAAAAACATCTCGGCCTCGTGAATGTCCGCATGCTTTCAAACCCGTATTCAAAACACAAATTAAACTGTCGTAAATCTTAATTCACCTTCATGGTTTAGCAGATTCTGTGATTGTTAAAATGTAGATAGTGCCTCTTTAGCCAGATTATTCAATAAAGATGCACATGGACAAATTTTCACATGCAATGCTTCTGATGCTAGAAAATAACAAACCTGCTCCAAATTATAATTACACAGAGACGTTCGGTCATTAGTAAACGGAAGAAATTTTCGCTCACATTTTCCTATGACATATCTTGTTCAGGAACTTCACCATAATGCAGTCAATAAGTAGGGAAAAAAGAAGTGATTTGTGCTCGCATGATCATTTGAAAGAATATGTGTATATGTCCACGTACATCTTTGTTGAATAGACGAATAAACAGCTACAGAAAATAATAGTTATATCTAAAATGCTTAAATTGTTTCTCTAAAATATTCAAATGTGTGAATTTAAGTACCCACCCATATGATAACTTCAAAGAACATTTTAAATCTGTTGATTCTATTTTGTTTTAAATATATAATAGTGCATGTCAAAATAAGTCTCTATTATTCAATGTCAAGAAGATCAATAAAACAGATTATTTTTAAACGATTGATAAATAAAACGAGAACTTATCTATATTGAAATTGTATTTCATGACTGTGCAACCTGAACTTTCAGTTCTAAAAAATACCAATACCTTCAGACACTCGTTCCAATTGCAATGATTTTCTAACATCCTCTTTTAACTGCAATATCAATCGTTCCGTATGATTTACATATATAGCCACCATAAGAATAATCAATGCATTGAGAAATAAAAAAAGTGTATTGATCATGTTGATATACTTAATTTACTTCCTTTAGTTACGTTTCATACGCAAGTTCTTAACAGTTATCTCCTTACATGTACACTTATTGTTACAAAATATATATAGATGTTATTACCGATGAATGGTATTCGTCAATTACAAGGTCGAAATAATTAATTAATTTTACATACGACAGGCACCAAAAGAAAAAACGGATCTATCAACTGCTACATGGCGTTCTCATGGCACATAGATAATCCAGTTTGTGTTATCCTCAACTCAACTGTTTTCCTCCAAATTATTTTATTTTTTCAAAGTGAGCATAATTCGATTGAAGACAATTTCAAAATTATTTTCCTCCTCATATATAGACTGAGGTAGTTGTATTTTTCCATTGAATGATACATGAGATACCTAATTTGTGTTTTTGTAACTCTTAACAATTTTCCTCAAATTTATTCATATTTTTACAGTTATTGTTATATAAAAAAGGTAAACGATCGTCTTATATGGTCCTCTTTATTATTTTTTGGTATAAACGAACATACTTTTATGCTCAAGGAACGTAATACATGCTAAATTGAAAACTACGTTCAAACCTATGATTGCGTTGGATAAAAACCGCAATTTTTATACGTGTGCATGCAAAACAAATTTCTTGTTGGAGGGGTCTAAATACAGCACAAACAACATTTTCAAAAAGACCAAAAAAAGTGAAAAAGTATATTTTAACAAAACGCATTTGACTAACAGGTCGAACAACAAATGTTCTTAAACCCTGCTGAATGCCATTAGCGATTGCCAAATAAACGGATCACCGATGTAATAAATGGATCTTAATTATAAATTTAATACTAAACAGAAAAAACAACAAACTTGCGGAAAAGATGGTATACCGCAAACAAAAGGTGCAAAGGTTTTTGTACACCATATCCGGATTTCGACAATTAATGTCTCTTCAGTGATGTTAGGAATCGAAACGGTATTTGGAAAGCCATACAATTTACCTCAATTTAGGATAGATTCTTGAATTTTGAGGAGTCAAAATAGGATGAACGGATCATATAAACCCGAAGGCAAATATAATACAAGCCCAAACGAAAAAGTATATAATTCGTCTAAACAACAGCCTAACAATGTAAGATCTGTAAATTTGCGGAAGCAAATTTTTTGTTCTTCCCTGGCCGGGATTCGAACTCATGTTACTGAGATATCGTGGCACCAAATCGCCTTGCACTATGCCCGACGCGCTAGAGCACTCGACCACCTAGGCTCTATAAAAATAAAGCTTTCGGTGGCCGGGTGTTACCTTTCCTCGTCAGTTTTTATCTAGCGTCGTAACACAGTACATGATATATAAGGCATGAAGATGGAATTGTTACAGATCAGTTGAATTATCTATTGTTAAGGATATTACAAATTAATGTAAGATGCAGTCACAGAAATATTTATGTTACTAATAAAAAAAAAGAAAAAAAATAAGAAATAATTATGTTATAAGTACGTCTGAACCAGTGACGACTCTACAGCAGATTTTATCCATCGGATCACCAGCAGTGATGGTGATACAAGGCTGAAAATACATTCTGTATAATGTTAGATATATATATATAAGTACGTATGAACCAGTGACAACTCTACGACAGATTTTATCCATCAGATCACTAGTGATGGTGATAAAAGGCTGAAAACACCTTCTGTACATACAATTCGTCTGAATTATTTATTATATATATAATAAATATGTTAATAAAGGGTTGGTTCTGCAAGGTCAGGCTTACAAACTTCTTCTGTAATAAGCATATTCAAGAACTGTTATAATCACGCTACTCGACATTCTTTCAGTAATTGCAAGCATGTTTTATACGTTTTTTCGTTTGTTATTATTGTTTTGCATTTACTTGTGTGTTTGCTATCTTTCATGGCATTATTATTGAATAAGAGTGAAGTCCTTTTCCAGTTAGTTTAATTCCAAGTTGTTTTATCGGTCCACTTTATGTTTATAGTTCCAATTTTGTTTATTGGTCCTATTTTGTTTTATCTGCTCTTCAAAGTTGGTAGTAGATTTTGAACTTGAGCATCACTGAAGAGACAGTAGTTGTCAAAATACGGATCTCATGTAGAAACATTGGTACCTTCAATGCTAAAGTTATTCCACTGGTTGAAAAAAGGAGGGTGGGTCAAATTTCAGACAGCGACAGTTCGCAAACTTCGAAGAAGGTGTCAACATTGAAAGTCGCAAATTTAACAATCTTTAGCACATGGTCTAGTTATAGTTAAAAATGAATACAACGCAGAAAATGGAAGAAGTGACAAATCTGATGCTATAAATAAATACATATGAACAGAAACTTTAATTTCCCTCGAAAAAAAAAATAAAAAAAAAAAAAAAAAAATAGGAGAGCATTTTTTACCACTGAATTTTCAGATTTTTTTTTGTTTTCTTCTCAATCAATTAAAGATCAATTAAAACAGGAATGCTGTTAATTTCAGATCATTTTGAGCATTGTGTGCAAGGATTGCAATACTTTCCTCAAGTAGGATTTTTTTCGGGAGCAATCCGCTTGCGCCAGAAATGCATCCTTTTGCGCCACAACTTATTTGCTATTCGCCCATTCTTATAAAAAAAAATCTTATTAGTATTAAAACGGTGAGTCTTAACACACTATCAATACCGGTAGATTAACCTTTCTTGAATTTTTAAGGCTGATATTTGTAGGTTTTGTCAACCACTAATAGTTTTGCAATCATATTTGCTTCTCAGGGATGTTGGTTTTGTACTCCGTCAAGGTAATGTATAGTATACAACTGTTGAAAATACAGTCCTCTTCATTAACATTGAACTATCAAAAAATCGTAGTTGATGGTCTCTCGGATACCATTGATGGTGTCTTTGTGTCTTTGTTTACATGCCATTTGAAATACTAGTAATCTGCGCTCTTACTTCCGTGGGTTGGTCTCGTATAGATAACATGATCATCTACATAGCAGAACATGTGTTTGTTTTCATTACGTCACCTTATTTTTCGCCTCTTTTTATGCGATTATCGTCCTGTTTCTTCCATATTTTATTGTACGTAAGGTATCATGATTCATTAAGAACTTATCTAATACTAGTAATTTATAACAAGTAGATATAGGCTAATTGTCAAAAATCCATACACTGTAGGATTCTGAAGTTTTATGAAATCAAGGGATTTATTTCCTTCATTTTACTGGAGAACAATGCATGTCTGTCATATTTGTATTTCGTAAATTGTTTTGTTATAAATCAGGCCGTTAGTTTTCTCAATTGAATTGTTTCATATTTTTCAAGTCGGGGCCTTTTATAGCCATACGATATGGTTTTTCTTATTGTTGAAGGCCGTACGGTTGCCTATAATTGCTTACATCCATTTCATTTGAACTTTGGTGGATAGTTTTCTCATTGGCAATCATACCAAAACTCCTTATTTTTATAATGCAAGCAACGTACTTTTTAAAATTATTGTTTTCATATAGATTGCAAAAACAGTGTTCACGTCACCTTAATTTTATAGTTATTTTGCTTGTAAGAATTTGAAAATATGTCCAAGGGATTTTTATTAATAGACATATATTCCATTAATTTCTTAACATGGCCTTTGTTTTACAAATACTTGATGCAGTCGGTCACTAGCGTTTATTATATAACGGAGAATTTGCATGTTTGTCATTCAAAAAGAAAATAATGTAGATGTATTGACCCAGTTCTACATGAACGTCATTGTAACTATTCGGTTGAAACGGGGCATTTGATGAAGCAAAACATAATTAATTTTATTACCCCAAAGCTAATTGCGCTAAACCAAAACAAAAGAAGCAGCTATAAATTTGTGTTACATTCACTTATGAACTACTCAGGAAGAATAAAAAGAAGCTAGCATTTCCATATAACTGCACTGTACGCTATGAATGTATATATATGATGTATTCTAAAAAATAATTTATAGTTTGGTGACTATGCAGAAGTGGATATGGGGAAACTTTAGATGGCGATTCGAACGGTGTCCCTGTGATCGCCCAAAAAATAATATCATTATATCATGTTTTTCACGATTTATATGATTTTGTAGCACACAATAGTTCCAAAAAAATTACGCATCGCTTTGCTCGGAAGTATATAATCAGTTTCATGGAATTACGCCCTATTTAAAAATCATGGATCCACCTTTTTTAAGTAACGTCTTTTCGTTGTTTTTCGTTTTTTGATATGGTTTTGTCAGTTTTTCATCGACCGATGAATTTGGATTAATTGTCCCTTTGGTATCTTCAGCCTACTTTTTAAAATGTATTTACAATTTACGCAAACTACTGTACAGGTAATTTAACGTGTTTAAAGGGATATATCAGTATAATCAATGTACATTACACCATTTTTAGTTCATGCGATAATTGTGTATATTTATGCTTGTAAACACTATGTGTATTTACAATGTATTTACCCAACCCTTGAACCGGTAAATTAAAGGTAGGTGTATTCTTATTATAATGCATAATATTTACAACCTTCAATTGTATTCATGGCATAAAAATGGTAAAAATTGAGTCGGTTGCTGTTCTTTTCCAGGCTAGCTATTTTAGTTTAAAAGATAGGATTAAGGCTGTGATATTTCGAATAAACAACCTCCTTCTCACAACACACAATTGAAATAGCATTGTCTATAGCATGACGGAAGTTGTTGAGAGAGGTTTCATTCCATATCCCACCTAAAATGCCGACTGCAGCATGTCAGTATAATCAGAATTTAATAATTAAGTCCTCGAATCAAAACCTACATGATGTAATACCTTTAGATGGAAACTCACTGCAGGTTTCAGTTTATGAAGAAATTATTGTCTCGCCTGCTAAGAATGTCGCTAATGTAAACATGGCGATCCTACAGGATTCCATCGTCATAGTCAACATTTTGATACAATCTCTCAGTGCAGGAACGAAATAAATAACTTGTTTATCATGTTTACCGAAATATGACATGGGGTCTAATAAAATCCTCGTTGTGATCATATCTATACGAATCGCTATGTTTTAAAACAATCATCACTTTGCCAACAGTGGATACAAGTTTTATTCAGTCCCGTTCCTTCATGTAAACACAGGCGCTTAGGTAATCCCCCTCCCCCTTTTCTAAATTTTGTATTGTTTTATTTGTTTTAAATAAATATTCTGTGATATTTTAACTTTTTCAATGTGATATTGGTTTTTTTTCAATAACATTAGTTTATAAATATTGACCCTAATAATAGAAAATCGAAATTTATAAATAACTGTTAATATTTACATTCAGTCTGGGTTTTGTTAAACATTAATAAATTGTATGCGTCCGAAGCGCTTTTCTTTATTTACATTCATCGGGAACGCTCAAAGCCGAATATATGAAAGCTAAGGATGTATAAGAACCAAAACAGGTGAAGAGCTATATGACCAAATAGGATATAAATATAATAGCCAAATCCATCTAAGAACTTTGCCTGAGGAAGTTGAAACCTTAGTTTCTTAATAATTTCTAAAATTATAAATGGACAATTTAAGAAATGTATGTTCAAAAAAGCATGTCAGTACCTAAGTATTGCCTACTGACCTGACGATACCCTCGGGGATATATAGTTCGACAGCAGAGGTATCGACACAGTGCTATAAAAAATGAAAATAACACTTATAAATTTTATGCGTCTGAAGCTCTTTTCTAGATTTACCTTTATCAGGAACAGTCAAAGCCGAATAGATAAAAGCCAAGGATGTATAAGAACTGAATCAGGTGAAGAGCTATATGACCGAAAAAATAATAAAATAATAAGTACGCCATACGTGAACTTGAAAAAACTTGAATAGTAGCTTCTTTATGAACTATGATATATAGCATCTGGTGAAAACTTTTGACTATTTTTCCTATTTTCTGTATTTTAGTGATGAATGGACTTATTTTGTAGTTAAAATCATATGAAACTTCAAATTAAAAAAAGTTGAATATGCTTTATACATACTTGAATTGCTAAGGTTTACTATAAAACAAGTGCACGTGAACTTTCTTGTAAAAGAAAATCCTTTATATCATCAAAATCTTCATTAATGTACTGCTCTTGAATTATTGTCTTCCCGTACACTAATTCGCCGATATTTTCCTGTATGCAGTGACCTTAACTACGAGACCTCTCGTTAGAACTTCGACCACCGCACAGCGGAAGTGCGAGGGGAAACCCGTGATGAAAGAGGGAAAACAAATGTGCACTTGAAGGTAATTAGTAATAACTGATTCTTAAAGAACAATTTTAATACAACAAATCATTTAACAACTGTTAATGAAAAGTTTAATTAACAAATACGAACGCATGTAAAATATAGAAAACAATATATCAATTCAATTCACTTATTTGTCACATGCTCCACATGCTCTGGGTTGATTATTTATCAATGTGACGATCCGGTAAAATTCGGCAACAAACTCGAAAGTTAATAAGCTTGCGATCAACTATCACTGAATGAAATATTATTAATATATAAGCAACCAATAATCAATCAATCCAGCTTGAAACATAAAAGACGGTATTCAGAGAAATAATAAAAGAATGAATTAAAAAATTGCAGTTATATATACATATATTGGTGTGAGCCAAGGCTCCGTGTTGAAGGCTGTACCGTAAATTTACAAATCGAGCAAGTAATGTCAAGAATCATTAACATACGTGGTCTCTCCGGGATTTGGGTAGATATCGGAATGTCGGTCAATCTGCAGAAAAATAATACGAAATAATGTAGTAAATAATACTATTCGTTATCTTGGTGTAATCCGGGTCGTACGGGATTTCCAACACCGTTGTAATATTCCGTATATCCCGATAACTAGTCCATTTCTGAAGAAGCGCTCCTACGTAGCACCTTAGTAGCAATATACCAACTTCACTTGCATATGGGATATACATTTCCCAACTAATTCGGTATTCAAGAGCTTGCAGCTGCTACCCATACTTTATAAAACGTCAACAGTGTCTGATCAGAAAGCTGATGAACCAGGGCTATGTCAAAAAACGTCTCGTCCTTTTTATAAAAAAGTTCATCGGAAGATACCAAGACCTTGTTGAAAAATATTCCGTATCAACTTCACAAATAATACATGGTCTTGAAGTATAGATTCTAGGTACTGACGTTGTTTATCATCTTAATTACGTGTTACAGTGATCTTGTATTTGTCTTTGTAAATTATTAACCTTTACTGTTTAGTCCGTTTTTTTGGTAATACCCTTTGGGCGTGGCTCGGTACTTATGCATCCCGCCAATTTGTTGTTGTTCTGTGGTCATTTTTTGTATTCTTGTCTTTCATTTTTGCTTATGTGCATTGTCTATATGCCATTTTGTTTTTTCTTTGTTGACATATTTGTTTGTTTTTATAGTGATTAAGATTATAACACAATGCTGACTGCTTTTCCCCTATTTTTGACATTTTTACATATTATGTCTGTTTGTTTTGTTCACACATTGTTTTCAATATAATGGAATTTTATGCGACTGTCATACAAGTGAGAGGTTTACCTAGCTACAAAACTAGGTTTAATCCACCATTTTCTACATAAGGAAATGCCTGTACCAAGTCAGGAATATGACAGTTGTTTTCCATTTGTTCGATATGTTTGAGCTTTTGATTTTGCCATTTGTTAAGGGACTTTCCGATTTGAATTTTCCTTGGAGTTCGGTACTTTTGTTATTTTACTTTTCGCTCATTTTAATACCAGGATGTCAAATTGAAAAATTCTTATGAAGAACTTCCACTATACATTTTCACATACTGATGTTTAAAACTGAAAATAAAATAAAATTTGACATTGCCGGGATAGGTTTTTTTTTACCCTCTTCGTAGAGTATTTTGTCAAAAAGTATATACCTTTTTTACCCTTCACGGAGACGCTTGTTCGTTTGTTTGCTTTATTAAATGTAGAAGCTTTTTTTTAATATCCCTTGGTGTTTGAATTTATCAAGTCTTTTCGGTTGACCTGTAAAGAAAACAAAGAAATACTAGTGTGTTGAATAGAAAACCATACAAAAAACCTGACAAGTCACCGATTTTACTGAAATAGATTTGGTTTAATACCAGTTGATCGACTCAAAATACAGATTTTTATTTGCTATCGGCAATGAATTTTTCATAGTATTTACATGTATATACAGAAAACGTAAGTCGGCACTTCCGATGTGTTACGGATTCCTTCATGTCAGTCATGACATGTACTACGACAAGAATGAAGCAGCATCAAATTTGCTAAATTGTTGAGGAGTAGCAGTCATCACGTAATATATCTCTTTGTTCCTTTGAAAGCAAGAATCTTGCAATCTGATTGTTTAATTGCCCGGGTGTAAAAAACAAACCCACCCTTCTTCACCCGGGGATCAAAATTTGCAAAAATTCCCAAAGAAAAAAAAATATAATATTTGATAATGCGCAGCAACATAGGTGGTGAAAAATGTGTAGATGTTCTTCACAAAAATTGTATTCCCCGGTATAAAAAGTAGTAAAGGAACGCTTCATAAGATATAAATTCGTTATCTTGGTACCGGTGCAATCAGGGGTGTATATAATTTTACAACGGTGTTGAAATTTTACACCCCTGATTACACAAAAATAATTAATATTATTCGTGTTTTAGGTTTTGCTGGTACGCTGAATTATTGTTGCGGTCATATGTATGTTTCTTAATGGTTCTGATAGTCATAAAACAGGTTGCAATTTGTTTGATCACATGGCTGATTGCAATCTGTGTAACGTTTATTAGTAAATATTACATACATATTCAGGACGAGAACAAATTTTCAATAAATTTAAAAGGTAGATTTTATAAAGTGGCATGAGGTTGATGAAGGGCGGAAGGTTTTGACTGTCATTGGAAAAAGTTGTTATTTTGGGTAAGAGATGTAATTTTGACTTTTTTTTTCAGATTCTTTATCGGGTCGGAAATTTACATCGTAGCACTCCCTCTACACGAGACACCGGATTAAACGTCCACTTGCTGGTTTATCTATATACACCCTCTCCGCCAAAAAGGCGATTGGTAGTTTGCAAACGTCCAGTGGCAAATATTTCATGCATAAATTATTTTTAAAATTCACTAGGTTAATTTTGTAAAACTGGTCTATCTGATTCGGGAAGTTTCGACTGCCACTGGAAATTGAGTTTACCAGGCGGAAATTTTCCCTTAAACAGGCCAACTACAGAACTTGCAGACAACAACCAATCAAATTTCGTTTTTTCTGACACAATCTACATGTATGAGATTAGTGAAAAACACTAAATTTTAACTTTTAGTATAATTTTTTTTCTGTACTGAAAACAGCTAAAACAATATACAGGTGATGATTTGAGTCAAAATACATCTGAAAAAGGTTGCTAAATTCTACTTGTATATATTTAGATACTGTTAACTTATTTGAGAGTGATTTATTAAGGCGAGTTTCGCAAGTAGAAAGATGATTAAGATGTATACCTTTGATCTCCTTTTATATGAATACACGAACAAATAAACAAACAGAAAAATCGCAACTGAAAAAGGCTAAACGCCGAAAGTTATCCGCGGAAGAAATAATCTAGTTCATATTTACAGTGTGTGTTTCCCTTTTTGCTGTAATGTTTTGATTTGCCCATTTCATGCATTTTAATTCGTATTTAATATAATATTTAGAATTTCCAAGTTTTCCTTTTTTGTATCTTCTTTTATATTTTAATTATATATTTTTTTTGCAGATTATTGAAAAATGCACACAGTATTAGTGACAGGCGGATGCGGTTTTCTAGGTCAACATGTAGTCAAACATTTACAGCTCTATGGAGAGAATGTTGAAGAAATACGGGTTTTTGACTTCGTTCCATTTGAAAGAAAATTAGGTAAAAAAGGCAATATTAGATCATACAAAAAATGTGCAAATGGAAAGAAGGGACAGCACAACGACAATGGCCAAAAAGAAAATTGTTATTCTAGAAAATATACGACTTTTAAGATGTTTCGGCCGCTGGCCTTTTCTGATTCTATGGTATCTTTCTATGCTTCATGGTATTTAAAAAAGTTTAAAAAGATAACCGAAGAAGGCCAGCGACCGATACGTATTAAAAATGGTTTATTTACTACAATAATGTAAAATATGTTTACTTTTTAGCTCACCTGGTCCGAAGGGCCAAGTGAGCTTTTCTCATCACTTTGCGTCCGTCGTCGTCTGTTAACTTTTACAAAAATCTTCTCCTCTGAAACTACTGGGTCAAATGTAACCAAACTTGGCCACAATCATCATTGGGGTATCTAGTTTAAAAAATGTGTCCGGTGACCCGGCCAACCAACCAAGATGGCCGCCATGGCTAAAAATAGAACATAGGGGTAAAATGTAGATTTTGGCTTATATCTCTGAAACCAAGCCATTTAGAGCAAATCTGACTAGATAAAATTGTAAATCAGGTCAAGATCTATCTGCCCTGAAATTTTCAGATGAATCGGACAACCCGTTGTTGGGTTGCTGCCCCTGAATTGGTAATTTTAAGAAAATTTTGCCGTTTTGGTTATCTTGAATATTATTATAGATAGAGATAAACTGTAAACAGCTATAATGTTCAGCAAAGTAAGATCTACAAATAAGTCAACTTGACCAAAATGGTCAGTTGACCCATTAAGGAGTTATTGCCCTTTATAGTCAATTTTAACCATTTTTCGTAAATTTTGTAATCTTTACAAAATCTTCTCCTCTGAAACTACTAAGACAAATTTAACCAAACTTGTCCATTATCATCATTAGGGTATCTAGTTTAAAAAATGTGTCCGATGACCCCGCCCGCGAACCAAGATGGCCGACATGGCTAAAAAATAGTACATAGGGTAAAATGCAGTTTTTGGCTCATATCTCTGAAACCAAGCCATTTAGAGCAAATCTGACGAGGATAAAATTGTTCATTAGGTCAAGATCTATCTGCCCTGATATTTTCAGACCAATCAGGCAACACGTTGTTGGGTTGCTGCTCCTGAATTGGTAATTTTAAGAAAACTTTGCACCTTTTGGTTATTATCTTGAATATTATTATAGATAGAGATAAACTGTAAACAGCAATAATGTACAGCAAAGTAAGATCTATAAATAAGTCAACATGACCAAAATTGTCAATTGACCCCTTAAGGAGTTATTGCCCTTTATAGTCAATTTTTTACAATTTTCATAAATTTTGTAAATTTTTGTAAATTTTTACAAAATATTTTCCACTGTAACTACTGGGCCAAGTTCATTATAGATAGAGAAAATTGTAAGCAGCAAGAATGATCAGTAAAGTAAGATCTACAAACACATCACCATCACCAAAACACAATTTTGTCATGAATCCATCTGTGTCCTTTGTTTAATATGCACATAGACCAAGGTGAGCGACACAGGCTCTTTAGAGCCTCTAGTTAAAATTTCTACACATAAAAACCGAAGAAAAAAAAAACACAAATACATAAATTGTACCATACAGTCACTTAACTGAGGAACAATCGCATAATAATATCTCATTAAACAAATCGTGCTTGACCTTCATTGGTCCATAAAATTAATTCTAACTTTATGTATCTAATTGATTGTTGTTTACTTTACATCCAGTGGCACATATTTCATGCATGTTCAAGACGAGTAAATTAATAATAATAAAAAGAATACATACAATATGTATGTCACGTACTAGGGTTCGACCGGGATGAAGGGCGGTGAATAGCATAGGAAATTAGGTTATATTGGATAGTGGCAGAAATTTAGCTGTGCACAAAGTCACCTACGGACCCCTCAAAGAAATGTCCCAATGGTTCATTAACGTAAAGATAGCCTGGCAACCAATACACGAGGCATCGAATTTAACGTTCTAATTCTGACCGGGTATGACAGCAAAGGAGTAGAGCCAGTAACCCCAATAAACGGCCCGGTAAAAGTGCATTTTTAAAACTCGAATTGTTCGAGTAAATTTACTGTGTACAGATGTATTGCTAATTATATTATTTTTGAAAGTATAATAAGAAAAAATGTATATCTGCTTTATATATTATAAATATATTAACCTGAAATAGGTATAGATTTCATTTTAGTCCATTTTTCTAGAAATTCGTCATCTTTTTCGACCTTATTTCATGATTTCATATGTGACGCCACACCTCGCCCATTGAAATTTTGGTTGAAAAGTAAAGAATATGGAGTAATTAAAATATTTCAGCAAACATATTTGTGGGCGAGGGGTGGCGCCACTGTTAATTTTTCAGAAAACTGACATAAATTTCACCAAATCATGCCAAAAAGCAGGCTTTCACAAATTCACCTACATTTATGATGTCACATATACATCACTAATGACGTAATTGGTGAAAAATCTTTTATAACTGAAACAATTGGACATTTTAACATATGTTTTCATATTATTTTCACATCATCGAAGTTAAAAATTTCAGGTTTTTAGGGCCAAAATTATGAGTTAGTGAACCAACTCCTTTATACATCCCGCACAGCCAAACGGACGCCACACGCAATGGTGTTAATACCACATCGGAAGAAGACTAGTTTTATACCTAAGTCAACCCTAGGGGAGTTTATATTTGCATGTACGGTATTTTATGAGTTTTTAAATGCTAACTAGCCAAATTTTGTACTTATTCGAGGATATATTTTGATACAATATTTATGAATTAATTGTTTGTGAATCATCATAGAATGGCATGGGTTTGAAATATACGATGGTTATCCCAGAAACACGTGCTTAGAACAAGGAGTTCGGTATTGTACGTATCATGGGCGTTGTTTTAATATTATTTTTTTTAATAGAAAGCGTAAATAAGAAAAGAGATTTTTAAAGCGTAAATCAGAAAAGCTGAATAACTATATAATATCCTCTGTATATATTCAATTCACAGGGTCTCAATCAGAACCTTCATGAAGCTAATAACATAGATTTGTAAACGAATTATCTTTACATTTTTTTTTTAAATTGCATTTCTACATCAAAACGATATTTAGCTCATGACACTTTTGTTGAAAACAGTTTTGAAAGACTTTATTGACAATTTCGCACAGAAATAAATAAATTGATTCACATCTCATATAGACAGTTCATAGATTTACTTATATAATTAGTGTTGTGGTTAGGAATGTCCTTTTAAATCATTTTCCGATTAAATATACACATGTACTATTAATTTATCAAAATCCATTAAATTAAAGCTTAGAGTCGTCAAAAATTTGATCACATAGATATAGGAAGATGTGGTGTGAGTGCCAATGAGACAACTCTCCATCCAAATAACAATTTATAAAAGTAAACCATTATAGGTCAATGTACGGCCTTCAACACGGAGCCTTGGCTCACACCGAACAACAAGCTATAAAGGGCCCCAAAAGTACTAGTGTAAAACCATTCAAACGGTAAAACCAACGGTCTAGTCACATGTTCGGAAATGGTCCATAATGTTGTTTTAAACTTACGTACACACATACCGTTGTGAAACTATGAACTATTTATTTAAAGTTGGTTCTCAATCAAACATCAACCATTTGAAATGATTTTAAGTAAGTTCCATGGTGATGAGGGGTCCCGCTTGAGATATGAATACGAAGACACATCTGGTCAGAATGCAAAATGCATTTGCTCTGTGCACGTGAAAGAAACCTATTACTTAATTTTTGAAGATCGCTAAGTTGCTTAATTTTACTCCCTCGCATATTATGCATTTCTTTTTTTTTATATTTCAAAATTCCCCGTTCGATTTAATCGTCAACACACCAAGATGACCTTACCCATCTCGGTTTTTGTTTGCATGGTTTTCTACCCAAAAATGCGACTGCTTCTGTGAATTAAACAAACAAATGTAATTATATGGTTTAAATCTCCTGGTGTAATACCATGGCAAATACAAAGATTACTCCCCGGAAAAGACCCACAGAACCTATTAACATTTATTGTACGAAATGTAGCAAAAAAATCAAAAGCCTACAATCCATTTGAAGACACAATGTTTTTCACGGAGCAACACTTACAGAATATTGTCGTCAATGGTGCCAGTCCAAATTTCTCAGAAAAGACATCGCCAAGAAGGCACATAAAATTAAAACGTGATATGGAATACGCAGATCTTATTATCCAACAGAAAACCCCACGGGAAATGACAGAGATAATTCAAAAGTGGATCCCACCCCCGAAAGCAAGGACCAGAACCAAGGATGAAAAAATCCCCAAGTTTAATTTTATTCAAGGAGATGAAGCAACAATCAGAATGAAGCAGAAGAAACAGAAAAAAGACCCCATGCCCCACGAAAATTTTAGAAGAAGACCATTTTTTATCATCCGATGCACCCCTGCACCGAAAAGCAATTACAAAAGCGGAGGAATATACAGATGAAAACCGTACAAAAATTAAAAATACGACTGCTTCTGGGAATTTAATAAACAAATGTTATTACATGGTTAAAGTTTCTGGGTGTAATACCATGGCAAATACAAATACAAAGACTACCCCCACCCCCACCCCGGAAAGGATCTACGGAACCTATTAACATTTATTGTACCAAATGTAGCAAAGAATTCAAAAGCCTACAATCCATTTGAAGACACTACAATGTTTCTCACGGGGCAACACTTACAGAATATTGCTGTCAATGGTGCCAGTCCAAATTTCTAAGAAAAGACTTCGCCGTGAGGCACTCAAAATTAAAGCATGATATGGAATACGTATACGCAGATGATCGTATTATCCAACAGAAAACCCCACGGAAATGGCAGAATGAATTCAAAAGTGGATCCCACCCCGAAAGCAAGGACCAGAACCAAGGAGGAAAAAATCCCTTAAATTAATTTAATTCAAGGAGATGAGGCCGCAAACAGAATGAAGCAGAAGAAACAGAAAAAGACACAACGCCCCACGACAATTTTAGAACAAGACCTCTTTTTATCATCCGATGAAGAAGATGAACAAGACTCCTGCACCACAATAACAAATTCGGAGGAAGATACAGATGAAAACTAACACATAACCGCTACGAACTAAGCAAATACTCGGATGACATTGGACTTGAATAATACAGGAACTATGCACCAATAATAATCAGTTCGGAAGAGAGTATTGCCACAGTTTGTCTTGATGAAGACTACAGAAAAGAAATCCACAACAACGCTATATACGGAATATTTAGAATAAGTTAAGATTGACAATTGTTTAATATTTAATTTTCTACATTAATTTCTACATGATACATTTCATTTATAATTTCAATAACTATCACGTCACAATTATAACAAACCGCAATTATTGTACTTTTAATAACCAAGACTCTGTATTATTGTCCCGATGACGCCGCGGTAGCTATATTTCTGTATTCTTTAATTTTTTAGGCCATCTTTCTCTATTCTTTATACTTTTGCCAATTATTCTCTATTCTTTATATTTTAGCACCTCATTATTCTCAATTTTTTTTTTTTTTTTTTTGGTCCATTTTTCTCTATTCTTTATATTTTTTGCCCATTATTCTCTATTTTATAAACCCCCATCCACACCCTCAAACATGTCGACAGAATAAAACCATTACCTAACGATAACCTGGATGTTGTTGTCTTTTCATATTAAATGTTATTACAGATAAATTTATACCAAGAGGCTTTGTCTGATTTGCTCCTTTCAGAATATGATTGTGATAAGACGATAACGTCAATCATTGGAGACATACAGGATGTAGACTCCGTCACACGAGCTTGTCAAAGTGTCGATGCTGTGTTCCATCTAGCATCAAAAATAGATGTTTCCATAATTCCTGACGTCAAATCTATGTATGATGTTAATGTAAAAGGTATACATTTAAAACGATTCTAGTTTGTATGTGATGACTGAATAAGATACTTATACGTGGCCACAAAGTGTCAGGGTAGCAAATGGATCAAGACTTGTTACTGTTTTTTTAAAACTGTTATACAAGTGAACTTTTGATAATCAGAGCTTCATTTCACTCTATGATAAATAATTAACAGACATAAATCCACCGTAGTGTAAAAGCACACATAACATTTGATATTAGCTATACGTCCGAAACAGCAATCTAAATAAACAATGGGAACAAAGACATCTGGGAGTAATCATACTGTTGTCTACACTAAACAAGAAATAATTTACCACACATACCAATTTTAAAGATCTTAAAAAGTTGTACCGTGTACGATATTAAACAAACAATTTGTTCGTCAAATAATCGATCTGAAAAAATTAAAAGGAGTGAGACAAAAACAAAAATATCTTAGCTCAATCCTACCACATATTCAATTGTCTTCCAAGTCAGTAACCACTAGGGGTTGTCCTATGTCAATTATCTTTTTATGTTTTCTAGGTACACAAAATGTCATTAAAGCGTGCATAGAAAAAAGCGTACAGTACTTGATATACTGCGGTACTTTAGGATCATTTTATGGGTACGATGCTGTTTTGAACGGAACAGAAACATCTGTTACTTTTCCAAAGAAATGTTCACATGGACAATACGGAGAAACAAAACGGAAAGCTTTGGAGATCGTTATAAATGAAAATGGATCAACTTTGAAAAATGGTGAGTAGTATATGGGTAGTAAAAGCAATTTGTGCAATAAATTACAAAAAAGAAAATTCGCCGTGTAAATCTTATAGTGTTATATAGAAATAAGAAGATGTGGTATGAGTGCCAATGAGACAACACTCCATCCAAGTCACAATGTTTAAAAAGTAAACAATTATAGGTCAAAGTACGGCCTTCAACACGGAGCCTTGGTTCACACCGAACAGCAAGCTATAAAGGGCCCAAAAGTGACTAGTGTAAAACAATTCAAACAGGAAAACCTGTCCACTTTTGATAAAAATTGAGACAGCTATGAGACGTCGCAAGGTACTGGTGTTACTTCAAAAAAAAAAAAAAATGCTCTACCTATTCTAAAACATGTGTCAGTATAAATATAAAAATGTACTGTTAGCATGCGATATATCATATTAAAGAAAGCTTATTTTATTCTCTTTTTAATATTGCAAGCAGAATGCAGTGAGAAGATAAATTAATGAGAAAAACTAGTCCAATGCTCGTAAAATTTGATTTGTGTCCTGTCCGGCGTAACATTTTGCATGATGCTGTTCGACATAAAACGAGTGATGGAGATTCTTTTTTCTGAAAAATTGCTTATTTTCTTTACGGACGTCATAACATCTTCATAACGCAATATTCGCTTTCCCTTCAAAAGCGGTTGTGGTCGAAAAATGTGGGAATCAGATGACGCATGAAGTGTGTCCCGTATCAGTTAATGTTGCGAAATTTAACGTTATATCAGATTTAAAGATAAAATTGATATTCAGAAATTTATCTCAAGTATGATGTATTTATACCAAAAAAATGTACATTTACTGTACTTTTTTCTCACTTTGAAATGTCCAAAGAATTGTCCCCTTAACACAAAATGTACGTTGATGCATTACATGTGTATTCTCAGTGCCAGAAAACATTCATTCAACAAGATTTATGATTCAAATTTGCACAAGATTTCAAAAGTACAAATACTCAAGTACGTATTGGTATATGTATGTTGATAGTGCGCTACAGAATAAAACAGATATCAGTTAACAGTTTCGTCCGATCAAATGTCCCCCGAGCTAATTTTTAACGTTTTGAACGTCGAGACACGTGAATTTACATAAAGTACTGGCGTTAATACAAATAAACGACCTACAAAAACTTCCCAAGTTCAGGAAATTAAAACAGTTTCATGTTTTACATGTGATGTTTGTGTCGAAACAACCGCGGAGTATGCTTAAATCAAATCCAAGTTTGTATAATTCGTATTCATACGATGGGAAGACCGGAAATCAATGAAGCTGATCCAGTAGATGAACAAATAGAAGTAGCAGCCCCATCGCTGAAATCCCGAGTGTCCGTCGGTTCTTTAGTGTTAACTGACGAGTTTGCCTTAATGCAAACGTGTAACAAGTTATACGGCTATTATACCTGCTGCATATGTTGCTTTTATCTGTTCCGAAATTAAAGCAATTAATGACATTTTTTTTACCAGAATCATAACGTTTAGATCTTTTAGAAAGTCTCAATGATTACATGTAGATCATAACCAAAAGCCTGTAAAAACACAATGCACATCATAATTCAAATATTATACAATTACTTTATTAATAGAAAGAAATGTTAAACAAATGTTCTACAGAACATCTGTTTTTTTACGTTACTAAAAAATAAAACGGCGTAAGCATTTTACGATAAATGACACCAGTATCTTGCGACGTCTCTATATATTTGAGATCCATGCAATGGTCTATCTCCCTATACAACTATAATTCGAGAGTTCTACACTCTACGCCTTTTTGTCAGAACTGCACTGTTCTATCTCTACGCTTCCATTGGAGTATAATGGCTTATTCATCTAGTTAGTTCAGAGAAAAATATTTTTATAGTGTTGTACTTCCACTATTTCTCATGTATATTTGCTGTTAAATAATTGTTATCAAAATAATCTTAGTAGTACTACGATTAAATGGTTTGCATGGTTTGAACTCAATCTACATGATCTATGAGCAATTGTTATCAAATCCAACAGAACAGAATTAGGGATATTACAAAAAGTTAAAAATTCCATGGTCTATCTCCTATGGAAATATATGGATAAATTTTAAAACTGCATAGTTTGTACTGAAATGTTCTATCTCCAAAAAAGGGGATGCTTTATTTATTTAAGTTGCTTGTCTATGAAAAAAAACAATCGAACAAGGAGTTAATCTTCCGGTACGTAAATTCGATTCCTATATAACTTGTTATGTCTCAGTCAAATATTTATGAAATTGAGCTTTTGAACTTTAATTTGAAATTTTACTACTATTACCAAATGGGAAATACATCATTATTCAATTCACACGACGAATTATATCCGAAAAGTTACAAGTTGTAAACGAAAGGAAACAGAAGCCAGTTATCTGAAACAAATGAATATATCAAATACTAAGATGATACTAACTGAGAAAAAATGAAATCAAACAGCATCATTTCTTATCTACCCAACTTTAAAATAAACATTTGCATATTGAAGGTTAAAGGTACCACTAAAAGCGAGAACTTTTGCAACAAAATCTCAAAAGTTGATTTGGGTATACACAAATGGTCACATAAGTTTCAACCGCCCCGCAATAAAGGTGACCTTTTGGGTGTGCAAGATATATAAATAGGCTACCATGATCAGTCGGAATGGGATCGTTACACCAGGTGCAGGGGAGAGCCGCTTTAAATACTATGAAACAAAATGCTTTCTTTATTGCAACATATTCTTTTGTGACTCCGACAATACAATATATAAATTGGCTGAATTTAGACTACAAATGGTAAGTGGCGCTCGTTTACGCGGGTATAAGGGACTATCCGATTTGAATTTTCCTTGAGTTCGGTATTTTGATATTTTACTTTTATAAATTTACAGCTAAGTTTGTTTGTAACGGGTACGTTAAATCTGTTACCACTCTAGTTGAAGTATCACACAGCTGCACGTTTAAGATCAAACATCTTGCAACACTTTCTCTGAAGATTCCGTGGATGGCATGTCACTTTGCAGAACTTTGACATTTAATTAAATGTTTGTTTTAGCCCTCAATGTGCAATTTGTTTTATTGCCAATTAAAATTAAACATACTCAGTTATATAAAATAAAATGTCATATGATTTCTAATGAGTCAAATATCCACCGATACGAAATGACGTAGATGTATGGAACTTTAGGCCACAGTACGGCCAACAATGAGGATAACCTATACCGTAAAATATCTATAAATGGCTACGTCATGAGATCATAACCAAAAGCCTGTAAAACACAATGCACATCATAATTCAAATATTATACAATTACTTTATTAATAGAAAGAAATGTTAAACAAATGTTCTACAGAACATCTGTTTTTTACGTTACTAAAAATAAAACGGCGTAAGCATTTTACGATAAATGACACCAGTATCTTGCGACGTCTCTATATATTTGAGATCCATGCAATGGTCTATCTCCTATACAACTATAATTCGAGAGTTCTACACTCTACGCTTTTGTCAGAACTACACTGTTCTATCTCTACGCTTCCATTGGAGTATAATGGCTTATTCATCTAGTTAGTTCAGAGAAAATATTTTTATAGTGTTGTACTTCCACTATTTCTCATGTATATTTGCTGTTAAATAATTGTTATCAAAATAATTATATTATAGATAGGTTTGCATGGTTTGAACTCAATCTACATGATCTATGAGCAATTGTTATCAAATCCAACAGAATAAATTAGGGATATTACAAAGTTAAAAATCCATTGTCTATCTCCAATGGAAATATATGGATAAATTTTAAAACTGCATTGTTTGTACTGAAATGTTCTATCTCCAAAAAAGGGGATGCTTTATTTATTTAAGTTGCTTGTCTATGAAAAAAAACAATCGAACAAGGAGTTAATCTTCCGGTACGTAAATTCGATTCCTATATAACTTGTTATGTCTCAGTCAAATATTTATGAAAATGAGCTTTTGAACTTTAATTTGAAATTTTACTACTATTACCAAATGGGAAATACATCATTATTAGATTCACACGACGAATTATATCCGAAAAAGTTACAAATGGTAAACGAAAGGGAACAGAAGCAAAGTTATCTGAAACAAATGAATATATCAAATACTAAGATGATACTAACTGAGAAAAAAAATGAAATCAAACAGCATCATTTCTTATCTACCCAACTTTAAAATAAACATTTGCATATTGAAGGTTAAAGGTACCACTAAAAGCGAGAACTTTTGCAACAAAATCTCAAAAGTTGATTTGGGTATACACAAATGGTCACATAAGTTTCAACCGCCCCGCAATAAAGGTGACCTTTTTGGGTGTGCAAGATATATAAATAGGCTACCATGATCAGTCGGAATGGGATCGTTACACCAGGTGCAGGGGGAGAGCCGCTTTAAATACTATGAAACAAAATGCTTTCTTTATTGCAACATATTCTTTTGTGACTCCGACAATACAATATATAAATTGGCTGAATTTAGACTACAAATGGTAAGTGGCGCTCGTTTACGCGGGTATAAGGGACTATCCGATTTGAATTTTCCTTGGAGTTCGGTATTTTTGTTATTTTACTTTTTATAAATTTACAGCTAAGTTTGTTTGTAACGGGTACGTTAAATCTGTTACCACTCTAGTTGAAGTATCACACAGCTGCACGTTTAAGATCAAACATCTTGCAACACTTTCTCTGAAGATTCCGTGGATGGCATGTCACTTTGCAGAACTTTGACATTTAATTAAATGTTTGTTTTAGCCCTCAATGTGCAATTTGTTTTATTGCCAATTAAAATTAAACATACTCAGTTATATAAAAATAAAATGTCATATGATTTCTAATGAGTCAAATATCCACCGATACGAAATGACGTAGATGTATGGAACTTTAGGCCACAGTACGGCCAACAATGAGGATAACCTATACCGTAAAAATATCTATAAATGGCTACGTCATGACAACGGGGAAAACCTACGGCCTAATTTTTTGGTTCAAAATTATAAACAAGTAAGAGAAATCGACCAACGACAACCTCCGAATTACAGGCTCCTTGCTTGGGATAGTCACATACATACTGTGGTGGGGTTAACATGTTGGCGCTCAACCATTGATAATGGGACATGTTTGCGTATTTACACATCTCGCAGAAGTACGTCCCCCTCATATCGTTCAAAATTTCCATTCGACACTTTTTTGTTTACGTATACGTTATACTATTCAGGAAGGTTTTGTCCCTAGAAGCTGAAACATTCAGTAAAAATCTTCTACTTTACAAAGTCTATGAAGAAAAAATGCACAAGCACAAAAACCGTCTTCCGTGAATAAACTCATCATAGATACCAGGACTGAAATATTGTACGCCAGAGCGGCGTTTTGTCTAAAAATGATTCACCAGTGACGCTCGAATCAAAAAAGTTAAAAAGGCCAAACAAAATACGAAGTTGAAGCGCATTGAAATATACCATTGTAAATAATTCTTAATTATGTCTTTCGTATGAACTTTCATAATGTTACGGTTTTGGTTACTACGTATTTATAAGATACTGGTTACTTATCCACGCTTCTGAGAGTACAAAAATTGATTTTGAAGAATTATTGTATTAACGATAAAACTCTACAGCTTGTAACAAATTCTCCTTCGAAATACGACCCTTTCTAGAAACCCAAACGTAATAGATAGTCTGAACTATGTTTGTTCCATTGAATGAGAGGTATCCAGCAGCATCATTCGTGAATTCGAGGGTAACTGGGGGACTATGTAGAACCTTGATTTTCCTCTACCCAACTGCCGTATATTTTCTATGGAATCCCACCTTCTTCTTTTATCCCACTGGAGACCGTTTGACAGTTCATGCTGACAACTCACAATTTCCCTCGTCTGCTGCTGGGGGTAAAATTGCAACAGTCAATCCATTGAACTACGCCACAGCATGCGATGGTATATGATTCTTCATACTATTAACTTTCTTATCTTTTAGGTAATGTTCTTAGAACTATTGGTTTATTACCTCCCGGGATGTATGGTGAGCTTGATCCAACCAATAAAATATCTCGTAACAGATCAGTGAGAAATGGAATATACTATCGTGTAATGGGAGCCATGGAGGCAAAACTACAATACAGCTATGTTGGAAATGTTGCTATGATGTTTGTCAGAGCGTATCAGTCATTACAAAACAATGAAAAGCTTGGAGGACATTATTTTTTGCAGTTGACGATTCACCACCACAGACACATATAGAATATCGAAAACCGTACATAGGCGAAAATATTGGTATTTCGTCATGGTATGTGTCACATCGCTTCGTGTGTGCTATACTCCGTATTATATATTTTTGCTTACTTATAATAAGTCCGTTTAAAAAGGTAAATTTTCAGTTATCGCCTAATGTAATTAATTTTGTCAATACAACTTTTTATGTAACATATGAGAAGGCGAAAACGTTGTTTGGTTACAAACCTTTATACGACTACAAAGAATCCGTCCGCAGAACAATAGACAGTTTGCCTAAAGTAAAGAAATGAACAAAAGAAAGTTTGCCGAAAAGAAATTATTGAGTAAGGACATGCTAAATTTAAATTTAGAGACAGGCGTTGGTGTTACCTTAACCAGCGTTTAATCATAATGTTCGTTTGAAACAACATTATATACTTCAATTTGCATATAAAAAATTTCTTGCTAAAACATAGCATCCTGATAAGTAAATTCAGCTTTGTTCTTGTTAAAATGTAACTTTGGTATAATTGATTGTCTTATATCCTTTTAATTGAGAACATTGGTTTGTAAACGAAAGTCAGACGAAAATTTGATTGTAAACCTCTGTCGCGCTTGTTATAGTTGATGTATTTAAGACCTTATATTTTATATAATTTCTAATATAAAGAATATTTAACCTAACTCGTTTTTAAGTACATGCCATCTTTTTCTTTACCCTCATATCTTCCCCTACCCAAAATACTATCTTTTTTCAGAAGAATTGTTCATCTCTTATTGCCGTCTTTACACTAAATCCATTGGATGTTGGATGTGTACTGATTGATATTTTAGTCTTAGATACATGATTTTTTTGTATTAGTTGTTATTGGCTTTAAACTAGCTGTCAGTAACTGCGAGTACTCTCAGATCTGTACTTTGTCATGTTAGTGTCTTTTTGTTATGGGGATGTGTAAGTACCCGTCCACTCTGTGTTTTTGTTAGATGTATTTCTATTTGTATCCATCTGATGAGTTAAGCATTTTCAACTGATTTTTATAGTTTGTTCTTATGTTGTACTGTTACACCACTGTCCCAGGTTAGGGGTAGGGTTGAGAGCTCACAAACATGTTTAACCCTGCCACATTCTTTATGTTCCTGTCCCAATTCAGGAGCCTGTAGTTCAGTGGTTGTCGTTGGGTCATGTCTGTCATATTTGTTTTGCGTAAAATGTTGTTATAAATTAGGCCGTTAGTTTTCTCAATTGAATTGTTTCATATTTTTTCTTTCGGGACCATTTATAGCTGACCATACGATATGTGTTTTCTCATTGTTGAAGGCCGTACGGTTTCCTATAATTGCTCACACCCACTTCATTTGAATTTTGGTGAATAGTTGTCTCATTGGCAAACATACCACATCACCTTATTTTTATATTGTTCCTTTATTCTTATGAGACAGACTTCATAGAGGGGATTCTCAGGAAGAATGAGATAAAACTAGCATTATCCTTGGACTTCACGTTCCTCTTTATAGATGATGTCCTCTCACAAAATAAGTTTATTTTGTTGACTATGTTGAACGCATTTATCAAATAGATCTAGAAATCAAAGATACGACCGTACAGTTATGCCAGTCTCGTATCTTGAAATTGTCAATGATGGTCGACAGAGAACAAAACTTTTCGATAAAAGGGATGATTTCAGCTGTAACAGCATTCCAGCAGCACCTGCATATGAATTATATATCTCCCAATTTGATAGTATCAATGATACAGTAATGCAGAAGTTGCGCTTCCTATCATGATTTCCTGCATAAATGGTTGATACTTACAAGGAAGCTATTGGATCAAGGGTTCAAAGTGGTAAAGTTGAAGTCATTCTTTAGAAAAATTTTTTACCATCGCCATCCATTACAAGTTGGTTGACCGTTATGGAATAGATATGTTCCACTTGTCGTTACCACATTCACGTTCTCTTCTCTTCGATTATGTGATCACCGAATTTGTACCTTCTATGAGCAAAATGACGAGCGTCATTAGTGGAGCAGGATCTGCTTACCTTTCAAGAGCACCTACATGAGACCACCTCAAGTTCTTGAGGGTTCGTGTTCTCAGTCATAAGTTTTTCAGTAATGTTTTGTTGACTTTTTGTCTTTCTTTTTGCCAAGGCGCTTTCACTTTCTTTTCTACTTATGAGTTTTGAAATTACCTCGTGTATTTTCCGTCTCTTTTGTTAAAGGAAGAGGTATGTTCACAGCCATTATTAAGTCCGAGAAATTACAAAATAGTAAATACTATTTGAGTGTTTTAAAATTATGTTTATTTTATTGATAACTAAACAGGTTTTATAAGCTTGATACTTTAAATGCAGAAGGTTACTTAAGATGTCACTATGAATCTATAACCATACTGAAATTACATCCTATTCTAATTCTTTATCTTTTGATAATTTGTTTTTGAATAACAAAATTATGAGTATAGTTTGGCTTTTTAAATTGTTTAAAACAATACTGTACAAGGTGTAATGTTTTGCATAGTCATAAACAGGAAAGACACATACAATGAAAATCGGTGGTAAGGCTCCTGCGCCTTAACACATATAGAATATCGAAAACCGTACATAGGCGAAAATATTGGTATTTCGTCATGGTATGTGTCACATCGCTTCGTGTGTGCTGTACTCCATTTCATATATTTTTGCTTACTTATTTTAAGTCCGTTTAAAAAGGTAAATTTTCAGTTATCGCCTAATGTAATTAATTTTGTCAATACAACTTTCTATGTAACATATGAGAAGGCAAATACGATGTTTGGTTACAAACCTTTATACGACTACAAAGAATCCGTTCGCAGAACAATAGACAGTTTGCCTAAAGTAAAGAAATGAACAAAAGAAAGTTTGCCGAAAAGAAATTATTGAGTAAGGACATGCTAAATTTAAATTTAGAGACAGGCGTTGTTGTTATCTTGTAACCAGCGTTTAATCATAATGTTCGTTTGAAACAACATTATATACTTCAATTTGCATATAAAAATTTCTTGCTAAAACATAGCATCCTGATAAGTAAATTCAGCTTTGTTCTTGTTAAAATGTAACTTTGGTATAATTGATTGTCTTATATCCTTTTAATTGAGAACATTGGTTTGTAAACGAAAGTCAGACGAAAATTTGATTGTAAACCTCTGTCGCGCTTGTTATAGTTGATGTATTTAAGACCTTATATTTTATATAATTTCTAATATAAAGAATATTTAACCTAACTCGTTTTTAAGTACATGCCATCTTTTCTTTACCCTCATATCTTCCCTACCCAAAATACTATCTTTTTCAGAAGAATTGTTCATCTCTTATTGCCGTCTTTACACTAAATCCATTGGATGTTGGATGTGTACTGATTGATATTTTAGTCTTAGATACATGATTTTTTGTATTAGTTGTTACTGGCTTTAAACTAGCTGTCAGTAACTGCGAGTACTCTCAGATCTGTACTTTGTCATGTTAGTGTCTTTTGTTATGGGGATGTGTAAGTACCCGTCCACTCTGTGTTTTTGTTAGATGTATTTCTATTTGTATCCATCTGATGAGTTAAGCATTTTCAACTGATTTTTATAGTTTGTTCTTATGTTGTACTGTTACACCACTGTCCCAGGTTAGGGGTAGGGTTGAGAGCTCACAAACATGTTTAACCTTGCCACATTCTTTATGTTCCTGTCCCAATTCAGGAGCCTGTAGTTCAGTGGTTGTCGTTGGCTCATGTCTGTCATATTTGTTTTGCGTAAAATGTTGTTATAAATTAGGCCGTTAGTTTTCTCAATTGAATTGTTTCATATTTTTCTTTCGGGACCATTTATAACTGACCATACGATATGTGTTTTCTCATTGTTGAAGGCCGTACGGTTTCCTATAATTGCTCACACCCACTTCATTTGAATTTTGGTGAATAGTTGTCTCATTGGCAAACATACCACATCACCTTATTTTTATATTGTTCCTTTATTCTTATGAGACAGACTTCATACAGGGGATTCTCAGGAAGAATGAGATAAAACTAGCATTATCCTTTAACTTCACGTTCCGCTTTATAGATGATGTCCTCTCACTAAATAAGTTATTTTTCGTGACTTTGTTGAACGCATCTATCAAATCGATCTAGAAATCAAAGATACGACAGTACAGTTATGCCGGTCTCATAATGAGGGTCGACAGAGATCAAAACTTTACGACAAAAGGGATGATTTCAGCTGTAACATCATTCCAGCAGCACCTGCATATTAATTATATATCTCCCAATTTGATACAATAATACATCTGTTGCGCTTCCTATAATGATTTCCTTTATAAAGGGTTGATACTAACGAGGAAGCTATTGGATCAAGGGTTCAAAGTAGTAAAGTTGAAGTCATTCTTTCGAAAGTTTTTACGGTCGCCATCCATTACAAGTTGGTTGACCGTTATGGAATAGATATGTTCCACTTGTCGTTACCACATTCACGTTCTCTTCTCTTCGATTATGTGATCACCGAATTTGTACCTTCTATGAGCAAAATGACGAGCGTCATTAGTGGAGCAGGATCTGCTTACCTTTCAAGAGCACCTACATGAGACCACCTCAAGTTCTTGAGGGGTTCGTGTTTCTCAGTCATAAGTTTTTTCAGTAATGTTTTGTTGACTTTTTGTCTTTCTTTTTGCCAAGGCGCTTTCACTTTCTTTTCTACTTATGAGTTTTGAAATTACCTCGTGTATTTTCCGTCTCTTTTGTTAAAGGAAGAGGTATGTTCACAGCCATTATTAAGTCCGAGAAATTACAAAATAGTAAATACTATTTGAGTGTTTTAAAAATTATGTTTATTTTATTGATAACTAAACAGGTTTTATAAGCTTGATACTTTAAATGCAGAAGGTTACTTAAGATGTCACTATGAATCTATAACCATACTGAAATTACATCCTATTCTAATTCTTTATCTTTTGATAATTTGTTTTTTGAATAACAAAATTATGAGTATAGTTTGGCTTTTTTTAAATTGTTTAAAACAATACTGTACAAGGTGTAATGTTTTGCATAGTCATAAACAGGAAAGACACATACAATGAAAATCGGTGGTTAAGGCTCCTGCGCCTTCCTTATGCCAGTTAACTCTGCTTTTGATATCCGAATAGGCGAGCATTTCTCATACAACCTATAAAGCAGGTAAACTCTTAATTGTCTATTTCGTTTACATGTGTATGTGATAAGACAGATCCCATGATGGTTCAACAATAAATCTTACGAAAGAGGAAAATACACTGATTGTAAAGGGCTATTAATATAAGATTAGTTTCTGTACAGTTCTTTGCATTAATAACATTTCCAAAATCAGCTATTAGATTCAAAACACAACAGACAATGTGTTATTATTTCTGTTTATGTATCCAGATAATAAAAAATAATGCTCATATATTTGTAATGAGATCAACACTACATTGGTGATATGAATATTTATATTTTAGGGATAATTTATTTTATAGAGTTTGTGGAAATGAATTTTTCTCCTGCATATCGGGTCGTCGAATCAACAAAAAAATAAAACTGTGTTTAATTTATAAAAAGTAAAATTACAGTTTATTTACGTCCAATTTCGACCGGACGTGACTGCGTATTTATACATCCTGAACAGCCAAATCAACCACCAATAGTCTTTTCAGACGATAAAACTTTGGTCAAATTGAAATAAAGGGTAGTTACTTATCTGTGATGTTACAATTCAGCTATTTTTTCAGTTTAATCCTTTAAAATAATGTCATACGATTAAGACCTCCGAAAGTTAAAATATAGCGAAAATTTGCTCTAATCTCGTAAGTGGTAATGGTTTGTTGCTTAACGTCCAGAGGCAAATATTTCATGCATGTTCAGGACGAGAACAAATTAACAATAAAAACAACAGTTAGGTCTTGTATTAGAGGCCGTCCAGAAAATGAAGGTATATCGGATATGGTCAGAAATTTCGACTTGCACAGGCAACCTTCGGCCCCTCAAAATCCGCACAGGTTATCTAACGTCCCCATTCTGACCAGACGTGGCTGCGTAATTGTACATCCCGCATATCCAAAACGGACACCCCTCTTTGGCAAGGGTTTTATTGCCGATCTGAAGAAGACCAAGTTATCATATTTTCATTTCCCAGTCATTCTTGGGGTATTTATATAATGATGGCGTCAAAACTGACTTCGGACATTACATCGATTGTGCTCTTGAAGATACCTTATCCCCTTCAAAATGAAGAATTCAATGAGGGCACTGTTCAATCTGGCAGAGATCGCGTATCTTGCTTCTTATACAGTGGAAAAACAGTTGTTTAAGGACGTTTGCGCGAATCCAATTATCAATTTGATGCCTATAACTGGGGTCGCGTAGATATTCAAATTGATTGATGTTCGCATAACGTCCAGTGGCAAATATTTTATAGATGTTCAGGACGAGAACAAATTTACATTAGGTATGTCCTTTAATAAAGGCCATCCGAGATGAAGGTCGAGGAAAAGTGAAATGCCACTGTAAAAATGAGGGTATACTGGACAGGGACAGAAAATTTGACTTGCAACAGGCCACCTACGGACCCCTCAAAGTTGCAAGGGTTTAACGTGCAGATGGCGTGGCAGTCTCCTTCCATGAAGCATCGGCATTAACGTCCCCTTCTAATCGGACGTGGCTGCGTTCTTATATATCCCGCAAAGTCAAACGGATGCACAACTTCAGAAAGAGTTTTACTGCCGTTCGGAAGATCACCAAGTGACCATATTTCTATTCCCAAATCACACTTGGCGGTTCTCAATAGTCCAACACTGTTGACATACATTTGGACATCATACAACTATCAACTGTTGAAATACAGAACGGTTGAAAAATACTTGCACACTTTCATCGTATCTTAAAAAAAAAGATATAAGCAAAACGTTTTCTTACAAGTACTCAGTTTTAGTGTGTTTCCATGAGAGAAATAGGATAATAAGGATCATATTTCAGGCAACTGATCTTTATTAAATTGTGCAGGTTACAATATTTTTGATAATGCCTTAAGGCTAATATAATAACTTAAAGAGTTATGTCTGGGTTAAAAAGAAAAGTAAATTTTAATCCACTCATCTGAATATTTAAATCAAGTCCACAAATAATACTTGAACCAATCGTAAAGTTGCAACTATGTATACGTTCTTATTGACTCCCTTACTTAAATGAGTACTCGAGAATGAGTATGTCATTATGACACCTTTTCTCTACCGGAATTTCTAAAATGTAGTAACCGCCAATCTTTTATCACCTTCATATCGGAGAGAATATTGATCCTTTCAAGTTTTGAACGACTTCTGTAATGATAGATTGATTGTTGGTTGCCTATCGTCCAGTGGCAAATATTTCATACATTTTCAGGACGAGGACACATTAACAATAAATACAATAGATAGGTTCTGTAATAGAGGCTGTCCGGGAGGAAGGTTTGGGACATGTGGACTCGCCACTTGAACATCAGGTTATATTGGATAGGGACGTAATGTTTGCTAAGCAATAGTCCACCTACAGTCCCCTCAAAGTATTATTGCAAGGGTTCATAACATGCAGAAAGCGTGGCAGCTTTCTTACACAAAGCATCGGTTTTAAAGTCCCTTTCTAACCGGACGTGGCTGCGTACTTATACATCCCGCACTAATGAACGGACGCCCCCACTTTAAAAATGGTTTTACTGCCGATCGGAAGAAGACCAAGTGACCACATTTCTACTCCCCAGTCACCTTAAGAGGCTCTCAACAGTCCAAAACTCTTTAACATACATTTGGACATCATGCAACTATATATATCAACGGTTGAAATACTGAACGGATGAAAATTACTTGCACATCTATAATACTAAAATAACGAGGTCCAATTTGTCAGCCGGCATGACATAAAGATGACGATTCAAAGAATTCAACTTTATATATAACTAATATAGGACAATGGTGTTGATTAAAAATTACATCATTCCAGGCCCTTTTGTTTTCCAAATAATTAATATAACCAATAATTAACAAGTTCCGGGTCGAATCCGCTACCGATACTAATAGTATATGTCACATATAGTTTCCGGTTTAAGTATGTATGTATGTTCTGTATCTTCCTCCTTTAATAGGAGCACCACCATGGGATATTGTGGAAAGTAGGACACTGAACTTACCGTATCAGTACAGATTAAATGTGAGCATTAGCCTTCCCAGTTTTCCAGTCTGGCCTAGACGGGTCTTACTACCAGAAGTAGTTAGAAAACCAGGACGGGTTCAAACATAAAGATTTTTAAAGCACAGAAAAATGTGCACCTTATAATCAGCATGACTATATTAGATGACAATACGAATACAAAAAGTAAAGGCTAAACATAAGGCGTAGGTACTTTAATTCAGTCACGAAACCGCGATGTCGCGGGTGTGTTCTAGTTACCTTAACAAAGATATAAAATTCAAACACTTAAAAAGTTTGCTGACAGGTACTCAGCTTTAGTTAGTCTCCATGAGAGAAAGAGGATAATAAGGATCATATTTCAGGCAACGAATCTATAATAAATAGTGTAGGTTACAATATTTGTGATAATGCCCATTTCCGGAATTGTAACTTCTTTATGATCGTTTAATTAGTATTAACTGTGACCTCTTCGTGTCTCTGCTTTGAGAGGAAGTATCACAGATTTGTGTTCCACCTTCTATTGAAAGCTACAATAAAAATAAAATGATATGCATTTTGAAATATTAACAGTAGGTGTTTAGTTCATACAAATGCTGATCGTTTATTGGCTGAAAACGAATCATTTGATTACGTCTCTTGCTTTTAATTTGCACGAATGTAACCCAAGATTGTAGTTTGAATAATTAGCACCGTTCACCTAATAAAATTTTAATAACTTTTGCAAAAATTTCAAATCAAATAGCAGCAAAACAATCTCCAAAAATGATCACATAACAAACTTATAAATTTTAACAGTAAGTTATAAAATTGAGAATGGAAACGGGGAATGAGTCAAAGAGACAACAACCCGACCAAAGAGCAGAAAACAGCCCATTAGTTAACCTATAATGAAAACAATGGTTATGTTCTAAAATTACACAAGTCTTGCATAAAATGTTGGTTTTTTTCAAATATTAAATGTGTATGTCTCAAAAGAAAATTTCCTTATTGAGTGTATTAAATGTGTCCACATTTTTTGTAAATATGGACATACAAAAGTGGTATATAGTAATCAATGTTACACTTTTTGTTTTATTGTTCACAACATTTTCTAAAACATTTCCTTAACAGAATAATTGTATGATTATTTAAAATGACACTGAGTAATATTTTATAATAGCTCGTTACATGAATTAAGGAAAAGATGAATTAAACGTTTATTTTGTCCAAACTTGCAAGGCGTCACACCCGAGAAAAAGAACCGTGTTTTACAGCAACAAAAAATCTGTTCAATTAATTTGGACATAATTAAACTGTATATAAATAATAATTTGACTTTTTTTTTTTTTAATTCTTTGCATAGCCAGGTATACTCAATTTTTTAACTATTAAACCTATGTTTTATGCAGCTAAATTTCACACAACAATACCACATATAAAGTTAAAAACCGGTCTTAAAGAAATAACCCACAATGCTTTCCATCATAACAATGGTACCATATGCTACAAAATTTGTTGTTGTAGGATATAATTTGGAATATTTTGTGAAAAATGAGCCAGAAAGTAAAACATGCTACACCGACGAACAAGTGATCAGTATGCTGATGTTTCTCATTGACAAAATATTTGTTGAATTTGGAGGTAGAATTTTCCAGCAGGTTGTCAGCATTCATATGGGAACCAACTGTGCACTTCTTCTGGTCGACCTTTTCTTATTTTCATATGAGTCGGACTTCCTTCAGACAATTATAATGCTAGATGGAGAATGTGTCCATGGGACATAGATGATGCCCCCGTTTCATTTAACGTTAGAAAGGAGCAAAGCTCAAGAATGGTATCAGTGACGCGAGCCAAATTCGAACTTGATCTGTGTTTTATGGTTGGTAAAAAACATTGTGTATAAGTTTCATAACATTTGGTTGAGGTAAATTAAAGTTATAGAACGGAACCTAATTTTTGGGACGTACATACGGACAAGGATAACACCGCCGCGGCGGGGCATAAACAAGAAGATAAAAGAAGCTAGATATTTAATTTCACTAACAGGTATATTGATGATTTTCTTTTCATTAACTGTCTAAACTTTTCTGAGTCCCACTAATATATTCTCTTATACTAGAGATTTAAGAAACCACAGATACAGCTTCCCCTCATTTCTAGACATTTACCTCGAATTTGACAACAGCGTTCATCTCTATACCAGAATCTATGACAAACTATACGATTTCAATTTTGAAATTATAAATTTTCATCACCTACGCAGCAATATACAAACTTCAAACGCGTATGGAGACTACATTTCTTAACTCATATGATATTCAACAGCTTGCAGCTGCTACTTAAGACTTTGTTAAACGTCATCGGAATCTGAGCAAAAAATTAATGAGCCAGGGTTTGGAAAAGAACGTCGTCTTTTTTCTTAAACTGTTCATCGGGAAGTACCAAGACTTAGTAAATAAATATTCAATGTCTACCTCACAAATAATACAAAATCTTGAGTTATAGATTATAGGTGCTGAAGTTGTGTATCTCTTTATTTATTTAACAGTTTTCCCTTTATTTGTCTACGCGCTACACGTATTAAATTTCTTTTGGTCGTACGAGTTTTGACGTGTCATGATATTTAAGTAGTCCGCTATCATGTTTTTTGACTTGGTAGTTCATGGTGCAGGTAGGTCATGAGGTGCGATTCGGACTCGAAAGGTTTTTACAGTGATGGTTTCATTTCGATTACCCGGCTAGTATTCATATTTTACTTATTTTTGTTCATGTGCTTTATCATAGTATCAACTACAATTTTTTTTTATCTGAGTCTGTAAATATACTACAAAAACTGTTTTGCTGACGTCATTGTCAAATGTACTATCATCTGCAACTTTTTTTATGGCGTCTTTGTTGTAAGTCGCCAAAACGGAGTTTTGGAGACTTTATGTTTTGTCCTGTTTCTTATTAAGTCGCCAAAACGGAGTTTTGGAGACTTTATGTTTTGTCCCGTTTCTTATTATTATTATTATTATTATTATTATTATTATTATTATTATTCTTAACCCTAATTTGTCCGACCATTTTCTTCCAAGCCTTAAATGATGGAAACTTTATATTTGGTATGATGTTGGGGTAGTATCCCTAGGGTGCATTCGCTATTTTTATTTCAAATGGGGTCAACTTGGCACTTTTGGGGCCGGAACATGGTGGGGTCATTTTCGACTATTGATTCGCTACTGGTAGAACCTTAAAGTTTTGTGTAATACAAGAGACCGATGTCCAGGTGTCCATTCCACATTTTTATTTCAGCCTGGGGTCATCTTGGCATTATTTTAGGGGTCAATTTTCATGGAACATTCTAGAACAATAGTCATGTGATTAGTCATGTGATAGTGTTGAATTATTCCTATGTACTTTTTATGTTATATAATGATAGATTATTACAGGTAGCACCATATGTAGCTGTAATTCGACTTCGGAATTTTTAAAATGGCCGCCGTTACCATGGAAACTGCAAAATGTAAAATTTTTTAAAATGCTTCAAATTTAATGAAATTTTACAGAGATGTTAACGAGTGTATGTAGATTTGAATTTGACTTTGAATTTCCAAAATGGCCGACGTTGCCATGGAAACAACAAAATGCGAAAAATCTAGATTTGGTCCAATCTTTATGAAACTTGACAGTAATGTGACCTGTCATGTGTAGATGGGCCATCTGACTTTGAATTTTCAAAATGGCTGCCGTTACCATGGAAACTGCAAAATGTCAAAAATTCAAAATGCTTCAAACTTAATGAAACTTTACACAAATGTTGACTGTCTTATGTAGATGTGGCATTTGACTTTGAATTTCCAAAATGGCCACCGTAACCATGGAAACATGAATGCCTAAATTTGAAAATTGGTCCAATTGTTATGAAACTTGTAGGTAATGTGACCTTTCACGTGTAGATGTGATATCCGACTTTGAAATTTCAAAATGGCTGCCGTTACCATGGAAACAGCAGAACAATGGTTGGCCGTTTTATGACTTTGTGTTAGCATCCTAACACAGGATTACTTGTTATTATTATTATTATTATTATTATTATTATTATTCTTAACCCTAATTTGTCCGACCATTTTCTTCCAAGCCTTGAATGATGGAAACTTTATATTTGGTATGATGTTGGGGTAGTATCCCTAGGGTGCATTCACTATTTTTATTTCAAATGGGGTCAACTTGGCACTATTTGGGGCCGGAACATGGGTGGGGTCATTTTCGACTATTGATTCGCTACTGGTAGAACCTTTAAGTTTTGTGTAATACAAGAGACCGATGTCCAGGTGTCCATTCCACATTTTTATTTCAGCCTGGCATTATTTTAGGGGTCAATTTTCATGGAACATTCTAGAACAATAGTCATGTGATTAGTCATGTGATAGAATTGAATTATTCCTATGTACTTTTATGTTATATAATGATAGATTATTACAGGTAGCACCATATCTAGCTGTAATTCGACTTTGAATTTTAAAATGGCCGCCGTTACCATGGAAACTGCAAAATGTGAATTTTTTAAAATGCTTCAAATTTAATGAAATTTTACAGAGATGTTAAAGAGTGTATGTAGATTTGAATTTGACTTTGAATTTCCAAAATGGCCGCCGTTGCCATGGAAACAACAAAATGCGAAAATCTAGATTTGGTCCAATCTTTATGAAACTTTACAGTAATGTGACCTGTCATGTGTAGATGTGCCATCCGACTTTGAATTTTCAAAATGGCTGCCGTTACCATGGAAACTGCAAAATGTCAAAAATTCAAAATGCTTCAAACTTAATGAAACTTTACACAAATGTTGACTGTCTTATGTAGAAGTGGCATTTGACTTTGAATTTCAAAATGGCCACCGTAACCATGGAAACATGAATGCCTAAATTTGAAAATTGGTCCAATCTTTACTAAACTTGTAAGTAATGTGACCTGTCATGTGTAGATGTGCTGTCCGACTATGAAATTTCAAAATGGCTGCCATTACCATGGAAACAGCAGAACAATGGTTGGGGACCGTTTTATGACTTTAGTGTTAGCATCCTAACACAGGATTACTTGTTATTTATATGTTTGCATGAATTTTTAGTTGTGTTATATATCTGTAATGTGTTTTTACACAGTTTTGACTGCTGAATTCCAGTTATTGTCACATTTACCCATTATGTCTGTTTGGGTTTTCACCTCATTATGTCAATTTGACGGAACTAGAAACAACTGTCATACAAAAAAGTAAAATCACAAAAATACTGAACTCCGAGGAAAAATTCAAAAAGGAAAGTCCCTAATCAAATGGCAAAATCAAAAGCTCAAACACATCGAACGAATGGATAACAACTGTCATATTCCTGACTTGGTACAGGCATTTTGTTATGTAGAAAATGGTGGATTGAACCTGGTTTTAAAGCTAGCTAAACCTCTCACTTGTATGACATTCGCATCAAATTCCATTATATTGACAACGATGTGTGAACAAAACAAACAAAAACAATAGGTAAAAATGTCACAAATAGGGGTAAATAGTCTAATTCGGTAGGTGGAAGGCAAAGTAAGCTATAAAACCAGGTTTAACCCACCATTTTCTTTCTTCGGTTGCAATACACAATAAGGAGTTTTGTTTCGCATTTTCACCTAAGGAATTTTCAAAAATGAAAATTATTGTGCAATAAAACTGATTTGTAGCTATATATAGCTTCCAAAGTGGGGTTTTATGAACATCAAGATAGTTTTTTAATGTTTCATAGATCATTTTTATGCCCCCGCAACTGAAAGTTGGGGCATATTGTTTTACCCCTGTCCGTCCGTCCTTCCGTCCGTCCGATTATGGGTATATAGTTATTCCATATAACTCCTACAGTTTAAATGCTAGGAAGTTTTCACT
This sequence comes from Mytilus coruscus, assembly GCA_017311375.1. Taxonomy (NCBI): domain Eukaryota; kingdom Metazoa; phylum Mollusca; class Bivalvia; order Mytilida; family Mytilidae; genus Mytilus; species Mytilus coruscus. The sequence continues at coordinate 72,500,311 of CM029598.1, read as the reverse complement.
TTGCTGGCTGTTTGTACATATATTGAAGGTGTGTATGTGGTCAGGGTTTTGATTTTTATTGATATTTGCTCATTTGGGAGGTAGTTGAACTTTGTCATTTTTGGAGTATATACTTGCATAAGAGGTGCATAGCGTTTCCAGATAATTTTCCTACAGTTTGATTGCTAGGAAGTTTTTACTTTGCTGGCTGTTTGTACATATATTGAAGGTGTGCACGTGGTCAGGGTTTTAATTTTTATAAATATTTGCTCTTATGAGAGATAGTTGAACTTTGTCATTTTTGGAGAATATACTTGCATAAGAGGTGCATAGCGTTTCCGGATAACTTATCCTACAGCGAATCATAGACCTACATGTATGTGCTCACATGCTCAACTTTGTGTATTTTAAAATAACAATTTGCATCTGCGGGGCATCATTTGTGTCTCCGAGACACAATTATGTCTCAAAGAAAGTCCTACATTGACTTTGTTATAATACAGTTACTTCAGAGTGGAGTGCGGGGGCATCACTTTGTCTAGTCTGTTTTACATTCCGTATTATCACATCCATACCACCCATACACTGGTGTTAAACTGATCATGGTAACTGCAGTTACCACGATCCCAATATGGCGGAGGTAGAAATAGGTGAAATCGTTTTCTGCTTATTTCGCCATGTATACGTGTTGTTTTCAAGAATTACTAAGCCACCAGGTTGATCTGTACGGTTTAGTTGTGAGTGGGTGTTATAAATATCATATATATCCTCGTTACCGAAATAATAGCCATCGAAAATTTTAGGATAATCGTAACTCCAAAAAAAGATAATCGTAACTTGTGGACAAATAACTTGATTGATTGATTGATTGTTGGTTGCTTAACGTCCAGTGGCAAATATTTCATGCATATTCAGGACGAGAACAAATTAACAATAAATACAATAGGTAGGTTCTGTAAAAGGGCGTCCGGGATTAAGGTCGGAGAAATTTAGACTGCCACGGGAAATGAGGGTATATTGGATAGGGACAGAAATTTAGCCTTGCAACAGGTCACCTACGGACCCCTCAAAGAGTTGTTGCAAGGGCTCTTAACGTGCAAAGAGCGTGGCATTCTCTTTACACGAGACATCGGATTTAACGTCCCCATTCTGACCGGACGTGGCTGCAAATTTGTACATCCCGCACAGCCAAACGGACGCCCCACTTCAATAACTTGAAAAATAATCGTAACTGCAGAATATTTCAATGATAAAAGTAATTGATTTTGTTAATAATAACAACGAACGCGATATTTTTTGTTAACCACCATACCTCAATGGACGACTGAAATATGGTATGTAATTATTATGCACACAACTTTTCCAATCTTTCCAACACAGATTTAATTACTTTATTAGTCTGAATTTAGATTGTTTACAAATGTAAGCATAGAAATGTATCAAAAACTTATAGTTGTTTAAATTCAAAATAAAAATAAGATGGTGTGGTATGATTGCCAAAGAGACAACTATCCACCAGAGACCGAAAGACATAGATGTAAGCAATTACGGGTTATTGTACAGCCTTCAACAATGTGCAAGAGAAAGCTAACTTTAACCACTAAATTACAGACTCCTGAATTCGGACAAGCGCATACAGAATTTAGCAGTGTTAAACATGTTTGTGAGCGCTCTCCTTCTTTTTATGAAGAAGTATCTCTTTTATTCCCAGATTTCTTATTCTTTTTGTATGCTCTATTCTATCTTTTGATTACCCTTCTTATATCTGCCCCAAACAACACTGGGGTGAGTAGGGAATATAAATATGGGCACCATTTTCTTCTTCCGACGTGCAGTCAAAACCCTCCTTGCATAAGTGGGGCGTCCGTTTTGGCTTTGCGGGATGTATAAATACGTAGCCACGTCTGGTCAGAATGGTGACATTAAATCTAATGCCTCATGTAGAGAGTATGCTACGCTCTCTGCACGTTAAGAACCATAAAACACTCTTTGCGGTGTCCAAAGGTGACCTTTTGCAAGGGATAAAAGGTCCCTTCCCAACTAATCCTCATTTTCCAGTGGCAGTCCAAATTTTTCGACCTTCATCCCGGACGGCCCCTTTTATAGGACATATTTATTGTTAATTTGTTTTCGTTTTGAACATGCATGAAATATACGCCACTTGACTTTCAGCAACCAACAATCAATCAATCTTATATCTCCTGTCATAAAAGGCATCCATTTTTTCACGATCAGCATTAATAGTCGAAAGCGCATCTGGAGCAGAACAATTGGTACCGTTAATGTTATAACTACCACCGGGCCGATACCTTTATGAGTTGTCGAAATAAGCATCTGTTGCAGTACAGGAACATTGGTACCGTTAATCTTATAACTACTACCAGGTCGACATCTCTGTTAGTGATCTGTAAGTCCCAGAAAGTGTCACCAGGCCAGTTGCTTTGGTACTGGGACGCAAAAACAATTATAGATTGATTGATTTTTTGTTATGAAAAATAATTTATATTAAGGAATATATCTTCTTTAAGTATACAATATACCAATCAATATTTACCGTAAATTTTAACCTGTGAAACATAAAACTTTCAAGCAAGATTTAGATATAGTCGACGTCCCAATCAACAAATAAAGTTACGTTTATCACTGACAAGTTGCTATTATCATGTCCAAATTACGACTATCTGATAGTCCAGTTACGATTATCATATCAAACAAATTTCTTGGCGTTACGATTATCTTCCATCAATTAAATTTCTTGGCGTTACGATTATCTTCCATCAATTTTCGATGGCTTTTTTTGTTTGTTACGAGGCCATATATGATATTAAGAAAACACATCCACAACTAAAGCGTACAGATGAACCTGGCGTTTGAGTAATTCTTGAAAACAACACGTATACACGGAGAAATAAGCAGAAAACGATTTCACCTATTTCTACCTCCGCCATATTGGGATAGTGGTAACTGCAGTTACCACGATCAGTTTAACACCAGTGCCATAGGTCCAGAAATCATTGCAGTGTTTTCCAACAAATATTTTTACTCTCCAATTCATTTTTATTGGAAAATGAGGTAAAATGCATATGATTTTTACATGAACTCTCGATTGATAAATGTCTATTTAAGAAATACTAGTCCTGAAGTTGTAGAGTTGCCGCCGTCTATTGGCGATATAACGGTCGCACATGCAGTTTTATTGGCGACGCGTCAGTAAAAACGAATATTTGCCACCGTCAAGAGCTTGAAAAAATGTAGAAATTTGAAATAAAATAAAATTCAGCCAAACTAAATAAATGATGAATCTGGAGGATAAACGTGACGTCTTACAAAAGAAACATTTTAAACTGAAGGTTATTTCTTTACTATCACGATTCAAATATTACTAAAATCACATCGCAACGGCGTATTTGAGGTAGGTGTTGTTTAAGCTTCGACAATGTTGTAGCAATCAAACATTTGTTGATCAAAGCAATTCAATATGGCGACTTATTCCTTAGTTACGATATGTGTACTTCGAAAAAAAATAATACATAAATATTGCATGAAAATCCTTTATTAAAGTTAAATTATCTGACTCATCTCCTCTTAGGCAGCAACCATTTGATTTTCTGGGGGGGTGTGGGGCTATGGATTTTTTTTCTGGACAAACTTTTTTTTTCGCCTTCGGCGAAAAACAATCTATTTTTTTTGGCGACAAGTCGAAAACAATTTTTTTCTTTCAATTTTAGCATTACATATAGTGGCAGCTGACGGTGAAACAATTTTTTTTTCTCAGGGTCAAAAACAAATTATTTTTTTCTCCAAAAACTGGAAACAAACTTTTTTTTTCCAAAAAAATCCATAGCCCCCCACCCCAGAAAATCAAATGGTTGCTGCCTTACATTGCAAAGACGGAAAAAAATTAAATCAAACAAATAACATTCCGTAATTTTGTTATCAGTTTAATATCAATAATAACACATAATTTTCTTCATAAAGATGCAAACATACAAATGAATTGCAATCCTCTCTAAGATTTGTATATTTAATAAATATCTAGCTGGTCCAACTTTTTTTGGAATTTTAACCCTCTTCATGCCAGAGAGATACATGTGTCCACACCTGCTGTGCCGGAGGGACACATATGTCCATATTTCATATAAGTCATGCAAGTACCTGTTCGTTTTGTATCTCTTTGAAATAATTTATCGTGGATTATACAATGTTATATTTTCTCCAATGGGTCTCCAATGTAACATCATTAGGGTGTGACGTCATAGTTGGGCATTTGAGGTCAAAGACGCCGAGCTGCCGTTTATTTCTGGCACACGAAATGCAACCATATTAAATTAGCGGAAGTAAGAGGATTAAGAAGATAGAGGAAAATGCCCAATCTTCCTTAACATATTTTCACATCATGTGAAAACCTAAACTTGTTCAAATAATAAATCTTATTCAAAGCAGAGTGATACCAAATTAATTTCTTGACATCTTTTTCTCTTGCTCAACCCTAACTGTCTGAACACAATCTTTCTTATTCATGGCATCCATCAGACAAAAATTCATGTGTTAAACATAAGCTTTATATTACACTTTTACTTTAATACGTTTGAAGTTATTTGATAATTTAAGATTTACAAAAAGAAATCCATTTTTCATCCATTGGAAGTATTTCATATAACTGGACTGTTATATCACTGTCCCAGGTTAGGGGGAGGGTTGGGATCCCGCCAAATTGTTTAACCCCGCCACATTATGTATGTATGTGCCTGTCCCAAGTCAGGAGCCTGTAATTCAGTGGTTGTCGTTTGTTTATGTGTTACATATTTGTTTTTCGTTCATTTTTTGTACATATATAAGGCCGTTAGTTTTCTCTTTTGAATTGTTTTACATTGTCATTTCGGGGCCTTTTATAGCTGACTATGCGGTATGGGCTTTGCTCATTGTTGAAGGCCGTACGGTGACCTATAGTTGTTAATTTCTGTGTCATTTTGGTCTCTTGTGGACAGTTGTCTCATTGGCAATCATACCACATCTTCTTTTTTATATTTGGACTATTTCTTTGTCTCCGCTGATATGATACCTTCATTAAAAAGACAGACATATTTCTGTAAAAAAACCATTTAACAAAACATAACATCACTCAATATCTGTGTCTAAACCGACTTTTTCTTTGTGGTATATAGTCAATAGAGTCTAGTAGGGTATACTGTTTTACCTCTGTCTGTCCGTCCATCCATCCATCCGTCCCATGAAAATTTTTCGTCACATCTTTCTCTGGAACTACAATACAAGGATTTCTGAAATTTGGTTTCAGGGTTTATATAAGTCAGCTATACCGTGTGATGCGTTTTCAGATTGATCACTCAACAACTTCCTGTTTACCGAACACTTCCATCATTTTACACAACACATTCAAGTTGAAAATTTTCGTCACATTTTTCTCAGGAACTACATTACAAGGATTTCTGAAATTTGGTTTCAGTGTTTATATAAGTCAGCTATACCGTGTTATGCGTTTTCAGATTCATCACTCAACTTCTTCCTGTTTATGGTCAAATATTTGGGCTTGGGGTATCATCAGTGAGCAGTAGCTCGCAGTTTCACTTGTTTTTTTTTAATTTTGGTTTTTCTATTTCACTATTACAGTTCACTATACATAAATATGCACTTTGTTTTTACCAGTTTTGATGATTGTTAGGTGACACAAGGTTTAATAAAGTTTTATTTTATATCCAAGCAAAGACAATGTAAAGTGGTCTCCATGTTACCTGTATATAATAGTCCAAATGTATTTGTATTTTAATCGTTATTTTTACAGTTCATTGACTCATTTAAATCCATCATTTTTGCCTGAATATACATGTACAGATAATTTTTTGTTACAATTTTTTTCCTGTTTCATTGATATATACGCCACTATTTCCTTTTATTTCTTATATTTCTGTATTTACATATCTTACCATTTTAATTTTCATCTTAGCAGTAGACAGGTTTACCCTGGTTCACAATGTCTCCATTTGGCATTTAACAGCATGATTAGATGTCATGGGCCATTTAGTGCTGGCTTCAGTACTGTAATGTATAGCTGCATTGTGCATACCAGCGTCAATAATTTCCTTCATTACAACCTTTCTGTTTACAGATCTTTCAGCTTGAATTAATGAGGCTTTCTTGATCTCTGTCCTATCTGTACTTGGCCTAGAAATTAAACATCATTCTTAACTGACAACTCCATTACACTTGAAAAGGCTTGAGCCCTGTGAGAAAAAACAATAACAAATAGATTATTTGTAGATAATAAATTGTGAATTTGTTTTTCCCAGGGATATTTTACACATTAGAAGATACAGATTTATCCATGTAATGTGCCAAATGGATAGCCCATTTAATGTTGATTGATTGAGGAGCAAAAACATTATATAGCTCTTTTGCATAAAGATGCTTTACTGCAGATCTCCAGAAAGAGATTCATATTATTTTCAAATCAGTTAGTTATTTAATTACACCCATTTAGGTGCTACGTCAGTGAAAACATTCATTGTTATCTGAGGTCAGATGAGTGACATGATAGGATTTATTTTACGAAATTATTAATTTTTTTTAACTGAGAAAGGATGAATTTCATTATGAACATTGTAATAAATAAGCTCTTTTACTTTAAATCCCAATTAAATGAAATGTGAAATATGAAATATGCATAGATCAAAGATTCCATGAATATTTAAGGCACTGTTTAATCTTTGTAGGAATTTATATCTTTTATAAATAATTAAGCATTCTAGTAAAAACATTTACTTCATCACTAGATCGTTTGGTCATATATCAAGTGGGCCTTTGATTTGATTTTTAAATTATCCAGTTTGGGTGAACTACAATATGCTGAATTAACTTACCATTCGCTGTTCTTGTTTAAAAAGGAACCACTGGAAATAATATGTGATGATATTTCCAGTTAAACAAATGAATGAGCTGTATCCCTGCTTCTAGCGTGATGGTTTTGTTGAAATATTTACCCCATATTCTTCCATTTATTTTTTTCAAAAGCACCCTCAGTATGTCCTAATGGAAGACCATGTGTTTTAATATCTTCAAACTGAAATACAAACAATATAAATGCTAGTGTTCCAAGTAAAAGAGGGGCGAAAGATACCAGATGGACATTCAAACTAATAAATCGAAAATAAACTGACAACGCCATGGCTAAAAAAGAAAAAGACCAACAGACAAACAATAGTACACAAAACACAACATAGAAAACTAAAGACAGAGCAACACGAACCCCACCAAAAACTGAGGGTTTGGGGTCAGCAAACATGTTTAACCTCGCCACATTCTGTATGTACCTGTCCCAAGTCAGGAGCCTGGATTCAGTTTCACAAAAAAACTGACGACTAAGATTGATCGCAAGTCATGAACAAATTCAGTATACTTACGATCAATCTTAGTCGTGAGTTTTTTTGTGAAACCGACTCCTGTAATTCAGTGGTTGTCGTTTGTTGCTCTATATCATAGTTGTGTTTCGTTTTTAGTTTTGTACATAAATCAGGCCGTCATATTTGTCGTTTGAATTGTTTTACATTTTTCATATCGGGACCTTTTATAGCTTACTATGAGGTTTGGGGTTTGCTCATTGATGAAAGCCATACAGTGATCTTTAGTTGTCTACTTCTACGTAATAATTATGGTCTTTGGTGGAGAGTCTCATTGGCAATCATATCCACATCTTCTTCTGTACAAATATATAACAAATTGAGCCATTTTCCTGTTGTTCTAGTTTAGAAACTAGTGTACTCCTCCATGGCAAAATGAACAATACATTTTTTTCACTAGAATTCCTTTTGGTGATGTCCATTTACCTTGCAACTTTTCATTCTACAATTTATCCTTCACTTTTCTGAATAAAATATCTTTAAATAAGAATAGCTTTCATCATAGGTAATATTGTTAAATTTGAAAATTTTCTATTATTTTGTCAAAAACACCCAAGACAAAAGTGATTATGGTATTGTCCATCTTTTTTTTATGATTTTTGATTCGTCAGTCCCTGAATGTAACCTACTGAATTAGACTTATCACTGGGTTTGTATTTATATGAGCAACACGACTGGGGAAGCCAAATGTATGATCTGCTTAACCTTCCGGAGCACTTGAGATCACCTGCGGTTTATGGTGGGTTTCGTGTTGCTTAGTCTTTAGTTTTCTATGTTGTGTTTTGTATACTATTAATTTGTCTTTTGATCTTTTTCGTGTTTTGCCATGGCGTTGTCAGTTTATTTTCGACTAATGAATTTGAATGTCCCTTTGGTTTCTTTCGACTCTCTATATAATCTTCTGCCTTATTGCAGGAATACCATGGATATCAATATCTGAGGCATTCACTGATTCATAAAGTGTTCCTCAATGATGCTAAAAACTGTTCAACTAAAATTTCTAACAGCGAATATCGAAAAAAAAATACAACTGTTGATGTTCAGAAATGTTACAGATGAAATATAACATGACCAAATTTGAAAATGAAATACTCACAATATATAATGATAGATGACCTCTTACTCTGGAAAAAGCGATGGGTAAGCCACTTTCAAGGATTCAAAGTACTGATCTAACTTCTATATCTTGGCCATGAACACTCTTTTTTAGTTACAAGTATTTTGCATATCAGCTGTATACATTAAATAAAACATTATGATTATCAAACTTGTTTGCAGAAAATTCATATATTTATATATGTTTAATGCAGTTTACTTGAAAGAATTATTTCTGTTTCATTAAGAACGTTATGAACTATTTTTGTTCAAGCTAGAACCATATCAGACCTTTTTGATAGTCGGCCAATACAAGTTTATTGCCCATTATCTGATTCAAGGCAGTTGGTCGTTCTAAATGACGAAGTGCTACATATGAGTTTAGTACAAACTATCTTAATTCCTTGTGCATGTAACCCTGTAAATGGATCCACGGAAAACTGTGTATTACTGCTGTTTGACATTAAAGATTTATCTTTACATTGTTTCTATACCTCATAATCATAAGGAAAATGAAAGGAAAAAAAAAACAATACGATTTTAAAGTTTACAATATTTTTTTTAAACAAATAGTGTCAGAAAAAAAGTGGCTGATGGCATCATTAGTACATAGATATAAGAAGATGTGGTATGAGTGCCAATGAGACAACTCTCCACCCAAGTCAAAATTTATAAATGTAAACCATTATAGGTCCAAGTACGGTCTTCAACACGGAGCCTAGGCTCACACCGAACAGTAAGCTATAAAGGGCCCCAAAAATTACTAGTGTCAAACCATTCAAACGGGAAAACCAACGGTCTAATCTATATAAAAACGAGAAACGACAAACACTTATGAACCACATCAACAAACGACAACTACTGATCATCAGATTCCTGACTTAGGACAGGTGCAAACAAATGCAGCGGGTTTAAACGTTTTAATGGTACCAAACCTTCACCCTTTTTCTGAAACAATAGTGTATATAAAACGGATCGTCGTCTTATGAGAATCACGCTAAGACGTGAAAATGCCGAATTCCACTGTCAAAGAAGATACACTTATATTAAAATAAGAAATTGAGATTTTTGGAACGTATGAGTCATGTACAGTGTTTTGGTTTTTAGACATATCATACAAATAGGCTGCTATCTTTATTGGATGCTCAAAGTGTCTACCTGCTTGAGTCCGATGGTGTTTTGTTCTATATTGTGCACATACCGATTGTACACATTCCATTTAGGGACAGCATATTGTCCATTTATAGAATTTCGTCTGAAATAATTCAACAGATCTTGCAAAGGTGGATATCAACGACAAAGATTTCACTACATAGCTAATTAGCCTTTACTAGTAACTAAAGCTAGTATGCGATTGCCATCGCCTTTCTGATATATTTCCGAAGATTGGGATTTCGGTAGTGTGGCGGACTGATACCTAGTTTCTGTATTTTTCTCCATATGGCCTGGCATAAGTGGAATAACCGTGTGCAAATGCTAACCTGTTGGAATTCTTTTTCAGCAGCAGACGTCATGACTACTTTGACATCAGAAATAATTCGAAGAGGTGCAAGTTGATTATTTGTTAGTCTTGAACACTATCTTTTAACATGGGAAAATATGTGCCTGTAATGTCCCACGTGGCGGGTTGTCATAAGCGCAAACACACCTATTCTGGTAAAACTCATTTAAAGTAATGACCTTTTTATATGGACGTTGGACAGTCTTAAATGTAGCATATAGATAGACGTCATTGCATTACCCAAGACACCGAAGGACTTGTAAACATCGATTCACCAGTTATATCAATATGACGCAGGCACTTATTTTTAATTTCGAGTGCATGTTGTCTATCCAATGATGTTTTGACTGAACAATAAAATTGAACCTTTTCTGTGTCAGGTCCAGCATTTACTACAACGTCATCATATACTTGTCTGTAGGTCTTGGTAGGATCCGCAGATACTGATTCTTGTTTTGATATCAGCAGATTGAATAACCCCTTGGTCCTATTGATGGGATGGTTGTCAACCTGTATAAAACATTAATTTATATAAACATTGTATTCAAATATTTCTCCGACTCTGGGAGTTGTCTTCTTACAACTTGCAAAGCAAGAAACCATGATTGTTGTAGTCACCTGTATGAAGTTGCAAACAATTTCTCTGTCAGGTCAAGCATTTACTAAAACTTAATTTAATTAAATTCATTGATTGTTGGTTGCTTTATGTCTTGTCCTGAATATGCATGAAATATTTGCCACTGGATGTTGAGCAACCAAAAATGAATCGATCTCTAAGTACAGGGGCAAATATATATGCATGTTCAGGACGAGTAGGTCTTGTAATAGGGAAATTTTGTCTGCCACTGGAAAATGAGGGTATATTGGATATGGACCGAATTTTTCCCTTGCAACAGGCCACATACGAACCCCTCAAAGTGTTGCTGCAAGGGTTCGTAACGTGCAGAGAGCGTAGCACTAGAGGCATTTGATTTAACGTCCCCATTCTGACCGGACGTGACTGCGTACTTGTACATCACGCACAACCAAACAGGCGCCCAACTTTGCTAAGGGTTGTACTGCCGATCGGAAGGAGACGTAAGTGACCATACTTCTATTCCCCCAGTTACCCTTAGTGGAATTAAAAATTGCCATTTAAAGGCAAAAGCTCTTGAGTTAAATAATTGAAACTCTAGGATGATTGTAACCATGTTTAATGTGAATAAGCGAAAAAGAGTCGGATGATAAGATTTTTTTGCAAAAGTAAACGATCGATGAACGATAGACAACGGACATTGAACGATAGACAAAAAATGACAATTCTTAGCCGACCAGTAATTGCACCCTAACGTCCTCCCAAACCACACACTTTTCAGTCTACTCCTACGCTACTGTGTCTGTCCATTTTTGTCCTGATGTTTATTTTGTGCCACTGTTTGCTGTTATTCTGCTGTAACGGTTTATATGTTTTTAGGAGGGGGGAGGTCATCACTCGCATACATGCTAAATTCCACAACATCCATAATGTGTGTGTGTTCCTAACCAGGATTATACATGTTATATATATATAGTGTTTGTCGTTTGATTACGTCTAAAATTGTTGCAATTCTATTTTGTTCAAGAATATTTTATTTCTTCAATGTTCATTTTTAATACTCATTTGTATATGATTTGAGTATGGTTAAACTTATATATATAAAATGTTCATTTTTAATATTCATTTGTATATGATTTGAGTATGGTTAAACTTATATATATAAAACGATACGAAATACAGTGTCAGAACTCTGTTTATGGCAGATTTTAAGATTTTAATTTTAAAATTTTACATAATGTTAAAACAAAATGGAAAAGATGTACTTTTATTGCATATCCTTAAGTAGCGATTGATAATTACAAATTTTTTCATTGAAAATTAATAACTAGAATAAAATGTTTTATTTCTAAGTAGAGAGCGTTGTTTTAACTGCAAAGTGAGCGCCAGATTAATCAAATTGAATTACTATATTGTTTATTCCACATTGACTAGAGCTATAGGGGAGGGTTGAGATCTCACAAAACATGTTTAACCCCGCCGCATTGTTTTGCGCCTGTCCCAAGTCAGGAGCCTCTGGCCTTTGCTGGTCTCGTATGTTTTTTTTTTTTTTAATTTTAGTTCATATATATGTTTTGCAGTTAAGTGTGACGTCCATTTTCATTGAACTAGTACACATTTTTGTTTAAGGACCAGCTGAAGCCCGCCTCCGCTGTGTTGAAGACCCTTTGGTGGCCTTCGGCTGTTTTCTGCTCTTTGGTCGAGTTGTTGTCTCTTTGACACATTCCCCATTTCCATTCTCAATTTTATTAATTGTTTGCGCCTGTCCCAAGTCCATAACCTCTGGCCCTTTGTAATTAGTCTTGTATGATTTTTTTAAAAATTTTGGTTCATTTATATGTTTCGGAGTTTAGTGTGACGTCCATTAGCTGAACTAGTATACATTATTGTTTAGGGGTCAGCTGAAGCCTGCCTCCGGATGCGGGATTTTTTGGCTGTGTTGAAGACCCATTGGTGGCCTTGGTCTGTTTTCTGCTCTTTGGTCGGGTTGTTTGTCTCTGACGAATTCCCGTTTCCATTCTCAATTTTATAAACTTAATAAGAAAATATAAGAGAATAAGTATTTCATAATATGTTATAAGTTTATGCAAAGTCATAAAATAAAATGTATATATATATATTTTGTGGTATCTTCTGAATACCAACACAATCACAAGTATCTTTATTATTATTACAGTGTATTAATATATTTTTAAAAGGTGACAAATCAATTTATATTCAAATAGATTACCTCCGTTGGTTACTTACTTAGCCAACATGTTAGTATTTTCTTTTAATAATTATAAAAGCTTTATAATTACTTTATTATTAAGCACAAATTACACCCATAAGAGGGTCAAAAGCATAGCAATTACATGTAATAACAACAATATAATGATGACATTTACATTAACATAACAGTAAAACAAAACATTAAACACAACAAATGACCTCAAGTGCCCCTGTCCTCAGTTCCATAGACTGTTTAATAAAGGAGCCTTAAGATTTCACTTGCTGACTATTGGTTGGATTTAGGATATATTTCATTTTATTATCAGAAAAATTTTTGTATTGAGTTTTTAAATCATTAAAAAAGACATGTCTTAAATCATCATTTATTTTACATAATAAAAAAGAATGGGATTCATCATCCAAAACTTTGCACTTATTACAAAGTCTTTGAGGGCGTGGAATATTTTTATATCTTCTAGTTTCAATAGCGAGGGAATGATCACTAATTCTAAATTTGCATATAAGTTTTCTTGTATCAAGATTAGGGTATGTCAAATACATTATTTGTTTATATTCAGTTTTATATGCTTAAACAAAAGAAATTTGCTATTTTGGTCAAGAGATGATATCTTATTGTCATATATTTCTTTATAGCTTTGCTGAAATTCATTTTATAGTATTTTTACTTAAATTACAACACAATATATTTGGAGGTTATATAAATGATATAAGTCAAGAGTTAATAAGGCCTGCATAGATTGAAATTTGAGTGATTTTTTGTTCACCAGCTCATAACAATCATTTCACACATGTTATTACAAAGAGAACTAACTGTCTCATCATGGAATATCCGTGGTCTTTTAATGAAATTTAAAAATTTAATGAAACACTTCCAATCTCAAGGCGACTGGAAAGAACCTGAAAACAAAACACATAGAGATATATAGATTTTTTTTAATCTGATGTAAGTAATTACAAATATAATGATATAACTGATAAACCTATAACAATAACAGAGGTAAAACGAGTAATTAAGTCTGAAAGTTGGTAAATCATGTGGTCCTGATCTTATATTCAATTGAATAATAAAAACAAGTTGTCCTGTTGTTGTTAAGTCTGTAACTATACTTTTTAATTTAATATTCTCATCTGGATTTTATCCTGAAATTTGGCTTAACTCATATGTAGAGTCCCTTTATTTAGGGGTGGTTTTCCACTTGACCCAAATTATAATACAGGTATTTCACTCTTAAATGGTGTAGCAAACCTATTTAGTACAGTATTGAATGAAAGGTTGATGATTTATATGGAAGACAAATTCAGTAAATTTCCATTTGGGTTTCGACCTAAAATGAGAACAACTGACAGTTTGTTTGTACCTAAAACTTTAATAAATAAATACAAACATCTTGGTAAGAGACACAGAATCAAAAACTTTGCGCAAGTCAATGAAGCATGTATAAATTTGTCGCGTAAAGCTTTATTTTTAAGATTTTATCTTCAAGAGTCGGCAATAAGATGATTAAATGTATGTATCCTAAGACAGTGTCAGCACTAACAATAAACAACTGTTTTACTGACTACTTTGATATAAACAGAGGAGTAAGCCAAGAAGACCTTTAAGCCTTACCCTTTTTAACGTATATATATATAAATGATGTTCCAAATTTATTCTCAGGAAATGATTGTCAACCGCTAACCTTAGAAAAGTCTGTCATTGGAAGTTTAATGTTTGCAGATGATTTATTGATAATGTCAGAATCAAAAGAAGGTCTTCAGGAAAGCTTAGATAAATTCTCTTCTTGCTGTGATAAATGGCAACTCAATGTTAATTGTAAAAAGACTAAAATTATGGTTCTTGGTCATCGTTATATAAAGACGCAAATACAATATTTAATTACACGCACACTGTTCTAGAATCAGTAAATAAATTTAAGTTCTTAGACAACTAGCTCTCACAAAAATGGAAACTTATTGTCATCTGCTGAAGCACTTTCGAAAAAAAGCTCTTAAAGTTATGTACTCTGTCAAAAACTATACAAGTGGTCTGAACCAATTGCCAGCAAATTTATCTGTTCATTTACACAAAAATGTATTTGATTCTTTAGTTCGTCCTATTCTTACATATAATTGTGAAATATGGTATATGGATGTGTACAGATCATACTATAATGCAACTGCTAGAGCCAGAAAAAATAATTCTCTTTTGGATAAACTCAATTTTATAGACAAAAGTCCCCTGAAAAAATTCACAATAAGTTTTGTAAATTTACACTTGGAATAACGAAAAGTGCCAGTAACATTGCCTCTATATCTGAATTAGGAAGATTCCCCCTTTATTGTTTCATTCCCACACAATTATTTTTGTATGGAGACCGACTTTTTAGTGAAAACTCATCTGATTAACTTAAAGAGTGTTACTCTCTTTCAAAGTCACTTTATGAACAAGGTATGTACTCATGGTACTCGTATATAAATCATATTAGGTCCGACATTAATATCAGCAAACCCAAAAATGAGTCTAAAACAAATGCAGAGCCTGCAAGAATCTTAGTAAAAAATACTATAAGAATAAACTACAGCAGAGACATAAAAAAATGAGTCTAAAAATAAATACAGAGCCTGCAAGAATCTTAATAAAAAAGACTATAAAAATGAACTGCAGCAAAGATATAAAGAAATATATCACAATAAGATATCATCTCTTGATCAAAATAGTTAACTTTTTCTGTTTAAGCATACAAAAACTGAATATAATTAAGAATTTTATTTGACATACCCTAATCTTGATACAAAAAAACTTATATGCAAATTCAGAAATAGTGATCATTTCGATATTTTTGTTATTTTACGTTTTCCCTAGCTATTGAAACTGGAAGATATAAAAATAGTTCACGCCCTCAAAGACTTTGTAATAAGTGCAAAGTTCTGAATAATGAATCAAATTTCTTTTTTCTATATTAAATGAATAATGATTTAAGACATGTCTTTTTTAACGATATAAAAACCCAATACAAAGATTTTTTTGATAAGATGAAATATATTCTTAATCCAACTACTAGTCAGCAAATGAAATCTTTAGGCTCCTTTATTGAAGTCTATGGAACTGAGGACAGGGGACACTTGAGGTCATTTGTTGTGTTGTATGTTTTATATTTTGTTTTATCTTTATGTAAATGTCATCATTATATTGTTGTTTATACATTTATTATGCCTTTGACCCACTTATGGGTGTAATTTGTACTTAACAAACATGATAAAGTAATTTAATATTTTTGTTCTCGTTATAAGCTTAAAAGGAAAATTTCTCATGTAAAGTGTTTCACATTTTATTGTCCCGGTGCTTTGTTTTGTTTTACCTTACTCCTTGATATCGGGTTTTGGTCATTGTTTAATGCTGAACGGTAAGTAGTTGTTTATAATAGTGTCATTATATATCTCGCTTATGACGAATGTCGCAGAATGGGAGACAGAAGATAGAAGAGCTGGATATTCAATATCTTGTATACAGATGCGTTATTGTCTGCAGTTTTCGTCTTACGTGTGTCCGTTGTCCTTGACCTCACTTTCATGATTTAGTGAGTTTTTAAAAACTAAACTGGCAGGTACGCAAAAACGCAGTTGCGTACATATCGAAAATTTGACCCCCCCCTTAAAAAAAAACGCTGTGTGAAACACGATGGGCCGCTAGATCAAAAGCCATTTCCACGTTCAAATCTGCCTTTTCAATTGCTCATGCAGCTTTGGGAGAGTAGTTATCTGTACAACATGGCGATTCTAAGGCGGGTCCATATCAAGCTGCTATTGAAAAGTTTGACTTTATAAGTACCCTTGATGCTTTAGAACATGTTCTATCAGCACTTGTTGCATTGTCATTCCTCTTACAGAAAAAAAAAAATGTCAACACTTTGTTGCTGTTGAAGAATCCAAAGTTATTGTAAGACGCCTTAATGAGGAAAGAAACGACCCCGAAGTTTGGAACTCCCTATACGAATTCTGCAGTTGAACTTGCTGCAACCGTCAATACGGATCCTTAATGCCCAAAAACCGTGGTGCCCAACGCAGCTCAAACCCCTCCTGAATACTGGAAACTGATCGTGTATCTACTTTTCGTCGATCATTTGATAGCTGAGTTGAATACACGACTGCTGACAGCAGAGCCGCGTTATGTCGGTGTTTAGAATTATGGTTACGTGAAAATGTCTTTCAGTGTTCAAATGTCGTTGATCTCATTGTCATGGTTTTATATTAGCTATATAATATGCCAACTATGGTGATTGTATACAACGACGGTTAGGCAACAGTCTCTATCTGACCTTGTTTTATTTTTATTTATTATTGATGGTTAAGTTTCTGATGAATTTAATCCATAGAAAGACCTTCAAGTTTTTCAAACTTTTAACATAAATTTCAACCACAAAGCTGGCGAAGCAGTTCAGCTTGTCTGTGAATGTAGTGTATACCGACAGTAGAGTCATACCACCATTCCTAAACTTCAGGTACACAGGAGTGACTGGGGAAGAGACATATGGTCACGTTTTGTTTTTTCCCGACCGGCAATTAAAAAATCCTTGACAAAGTGGGGTGTTCGTATGGCTGGGAGGGATGCATAAATACGCAGCCACGACCAGTCTTAAAGGGGACGTGGCTGCGTATTTATATCTCATGTAGAGCGTGCAACAACCCTTTGAAGTGTTTGTAGGTGTCCTGTTAAAAGGCAAATTTTCTGTCCCTATCCAATCTACCCTGATTTTCGAGTGGCAGTCCACAATTCCCCGACCTGTATCTGGACGACCTCTTTATTTAGACGACCTTTTGTTAATTTGTTCTTTAATACAAGGTGTGTTATACGAGAAAAACACTCCACTATAAAGGAAATGTAATGAACAGCCCTCCACAGTGCCATCTCTCATCGTAAAGAATAATGTTCTCTAAGACTCATAATTTGTCTCGGAAACTGAAAAAGTGAAAAAAGTTTCATCTTACCAGAAAAAGAGATTATTTTTTCAAGCATGATTATTTTATTCATCTACACTGTACACGATCTTATAGATCGAAAACTTTCAAAACTGAAAACTATCGAATTGTTAATTGATTACACAATCGCAAATAGTGAGTTTCAGTTTGTTTGTAAAAAAAAGTATAACAAATATACTGAACTCCAAGGCAAATTCAGAAAGGGGAAGTCCATAAAAACTGACAAAACTAAACGCTATCAATCAACGGAACAAGGGAATAACAACTGTCATATTTTTGACTTGGTACAGGCATTTTCCGAAGAAAATGGTGAGTTAAACCTGGTTTTATAGCTAGCTAAACCTCCCACTTGTATGACAGTTGTTTATAGCTTTGTTATATTAACATAATTTGGTAAGCAACCTACACAGACACAATAGGTTAATATGACAATACTTGGGATCCAGAAGTCAAAACTGTGTAAACATACATCACAAACATACAACACAACTGAATCAAAAATTCAAACAAACATACAAATTAATCTAACAAAGACGCCACCAAAAAAAGGTGTAATATATAGTAATAACCCAATAGATGCCGAGACCAAAATTTAGTACGCCAGACGCGCATTTATACAACGTAACATCGATAGTTAAATTGTTCAATCGATTATAATTGTTTATTTTTTTTTTTTTTATATAAATCTTTATTGAGTTTGATCTTCGATAAAAATGTCATCCCTGTGATTATGACTCGTGTATATAGCAAATCCTAAATACACCGTTTGGTGGTGCGCCTGTCAGATGCGGAACGTACAGATAAGGTATAGGTAACATGTGAACATACTATTGTATCGGTATCGGATTCGACCCGAACTTGTTAATTATTGGCAATATTAATTATGGGGAAAACAAAGGGTCTGGAGTGGTGTAATTTTAATCAACACCATTGTCCTATATTAGCTATATATAAAGTTGAATTCTTTGATTTGTCGTTTTACCCCATGACGGCTGACAAATTGGACCTCGTTATTTTAGTATTATAGATTTTAAATTTGAAAGATGAATTTGATATGTTGTTTTATTAGAATGTTTTAGATTTAAAGCCTTGTTAAGTGACAATTCCTCTGAGATTAATATTTCTTGTTAATACCATTCCTTTCTTTTGAGGGATCATCAAACTAAATTTACGTTTTACTTTAAATATAACAGATTTTTTTTATTTTGTTTGATCTTGTCCCATATTTTATTTTATATTTTACATATCAATCTAGTCAGTTTCTTTGTTTGATCTAGTCCCATTTTTTAGTTTTAATTTTACATTCCAATCTAGTCAGTTTTTCATATTGTCATAAATTTTGTTGTATTTTAAAAGTTTTGAGTATTAAAGTTGAAAAAGATTTATATATTTATTACAGGTTGAGAAAGAATGGCTGCACCAAAAAAAAAAATACATGGGACCCTTTGATAGCACCTCATTTTAAACTCTACAAGGGGCTGTCTTTTCATCATCAAGAGACATTGATATAAATTCTATGGGTGGTGGGTACTATAAAAGTGCCTTCAAAGCCCCATGATGTCTTTTTCTGAACATCCCTGAAAGGTAACATATGCACAAGGTTTATCTTACCAACTCAAGTGAATCTAAAATGTTAAGGGTTCACCATGAGATCTTCAACAAATGTTGTCAACTAATTTGATCATCTAATACCAATTAAACGTCTCCTAATGCCTGATATATGTTGTCAGATGGAATTGTCTTACTTTGTTCCTAATATCTATGGTCCTTTTGCATTTTGGTGCTCTAAACTTTTGTGTTTTTGTGTGTGTGTTTTTTCTTGGCTGGCTGGTAGGTTTTCATTTCAGTTGACGCAAAACAAAAAAACACAACTATGGCCTAAACAGAAAAAAGATGAATGTTTCTGAGTACACGAATGCCCCGCTCAAACTTTGCGATTTTCCAAGTTAAAGAACTCTAGCAAGGTTAATGACCCACTGCCCAAAATTGAACTCTGTCTGCGTGTTTGTGGTTCTAAGCATTCTGTATGAGTTTCGTAAAATTTGGATGAGATGAACACAAGTTAAGAGTGTGAAACTTATAAACCGGCATAACTCTAGAACAGTTAATGACATGCTGCAAAATTTGAACTCTGTCTGCATAATGTGGTGGTCTCCCACAGGGTGACTGGGGATAGAAATATGGTAACCATTGGTCTTCCTCCGACCGGCAGTAAAACCCTCGCAAACATGGGGCGTCCGTTTGGCTGTGCGGGATCTACAAGTACGCAGCCACGTCCGGTCAGAATGGGATGTAAAATCCGATGCCTGTGTTAAGAGAGAGCCAAGCTCTTTGCACGTTAAGAACCCTTGCAACAACTCTTTGAGGGGTCCGTAGGTGGCCTATTGTAAAGCTAAGTTTCTGTCCTATCCAATTAACCCTCATTTTCCCATGGCATTCCAAATTTCCCCGACCTTCTACCCGGGCGGCCTTTATTACTGTACCTACCCATTGTATTTATTGTTAATTTGTTCTCATCCTTAACATGCATGAAATATTTGCCACTGAACGTTAAACAACCAACAATCAATGCAGGTTCTGGTTCTTAGCATTGTTTATGAGTTTCACAAAATTTGCAGGAGGCAAACTTAAGTTATATTGCGGAAACGAACAAAATTGAAATTTTCAAAGTTATAAAGGAGCATAACTCTAGGACGGTAAGTGGCTCACTGTCTCATGCCGGCTAACAAATTGAAATTGTACCTATACGCCTTATTTTAAGTCTAGATTTTTAGTATTCGTATTGTCATCTTTTCAAGTCATACTGATTAAAATACTACAATAGGAAACAAAATGACAATGATAGAATTTAGTAATGTCATCCCTGTGATTATGACTCGTGTATATAGCAAATCCTAAATACACCGTTTGGTGGTGCGCCTGTCAGATGCGGAACGTACAGATAAGGTATAGGTAACATGTGAACATACTATTGTATCGGTATCGGATTCGACCCGGAACTTGTTAATTATTGGCAATATTAATTATGGGGAAAACAAAAGGGTCTGGAGTGGTGTAATTTTTAATCAACACCATTGTCCTATATTAGCTATATATAAAGTTGAATTCTTTGATTTGTCGTTTTTACCCCATGACGGCTGACAAATTGGACCTCGTTATTTTAGTATTATAGATTTTAAATTTGAAAGATGAATTTGATATGTTGTTTTATTAGAATGTTTTAGATTTAAAGCCTTGTTAAGTGACAATTCCTCTGAGATTAATATTTCTTGTTAATACCATTCCTTTCTTTTGAGGATCATCAAACTAAATTTACGTTTTACTTTAAATATAACAGATTTTTTTTATTTTGTTTGATCTTGTCCCATATTTTTATTTTATATTTTACATATCAATCTAGTCAGTTTCTTTGTTTGATCTAGTCCCATTTTTTAGTTTTAATTTTACCAGAAAAAAGATGAATGTTTCTGAGTACACGAATGCCCCCGCTCAAACTTTGCGATTTTCCAAGTTAAAAGAACTCTAGCAAGGTTAATGACCCACTGCCCAAAATTGAACTCTGTCTGCGTGTTGTGGTTCTAAGCATTCTGTATGAGTTTCGTAAAATTTGGATGAGATGAACACAAGTTAAGAGTGTGGAAACTTATAAACCGGCATAACTCTAGAACAGTTAATGACATGCTGCAAAAATTTGAACTCTGTCTGCATAATGTGGTGGTCTCCCACAGGGTGACTGGGGGATAGAAATATGATAACCATTGGTCTTCCTCCGACCGGCAGTAAAACCCTCGCAAACATGGGGCGTCCGTTTGGCTGTGCGGGATCTACAAGTACGCAGCCACGTCCGGTCAGAATGGGGATGTAAAATCCGATGCCTGTGTAAAGAGAGAGCCAAGCTCTTTGCACGTTAAGAACCCTTGCAACAACTCTTTGAGGGGTCCGTAGGTGGCCTATTGTAAAGCTAAGTTTCTGTCCTATCCAATTAACCCTCATTTTCCCATGGCATTCCAAATTTCCCGACCTTCTACCGGGCGGCCTTTATTACTGTACCTACCCATTGTATTTATTGTTAATTTGTTCTCATCCTTAACATGCATGAAATATTTGCCACTGAACGTTAAACAACCAACAATCAATGCAGGTTCTGGTTCTTAGCATTGTTTATGAGTTTCACAAAATTTGCAGGAGGCAAACTTAAGTTATATTGCGGAAACGAACAAAATTGAAATTTTCAAAGTTATAAAGGAGCATAACTCTAGGACGGTAAGTGGCTCACTGTCCACATTCGAACTCGGTCTGCGAGTTTTGCTTCTTAGCATTGTGCATGAGTTTCATGAAGTTTGAATGAAGAAAACTTAAGTTAGAGTGCTGAAACGAAAAAAAAATTCAATTGTCCAAGTTATAAATGGGGCTAAACTCTATAATGGTAAGTGACTCACTGACCAAATTTCGAACTCTTGTCTGTGAGCTTTGATTCTAACCATTGTGTGAGTTTCAAAAAATTTGGGTGAGGAAAACTTTAAGAGTGCGGAAATGAAAATCTGACGGACGGATGAACGGTCAAGGGTAACACTTAATGTCGCCCTTGTCGTAGCAAGGGCTTAAATATACATATATATAAATTATATACAAATATCCATGTAATTGTATTTTTAACATCAGAGATAATATTTGTAAACTGTATATTAATAAAACAACAAACCCTTGTTTTGTACAAATCAATATTTTTGCTCATACAACTTGCCAGTGGTAGTGGACATACCAGTCATAAACCATAACAAGGTTTTTGATCATCCAACATGCTAGTGGTAGGGTACATAAAAAGTCTTTAACCAACACAATGTGTTTGCTCTTCAATCATTCCAGTGGTAAGGGATATACCAGTCTAACCAAAACAATAATTTTGCTCTTCCGATATGCCAGTGGATAGGGGACATGCCAGTCACTAACCAAAACAATAGTTTTGCTCATCCATCATTCCAGTGGAAGGGGACATACATATACTAGTCTCTTACTAAATCATTAGTTTTGCTCATCTAACATGCCTGTGAAAGGGGACATACCAGTGACTAACCAACAACCATAGTTTTGCTCATCCATCATGCAACTGGAATGGACATACCAGTCTTGTACCAAAATCCAGTTTTAAATTAAAATCTACAATTTTTTTAATGCAACAGCCTATTCGTAGGGGATATACCATTATTTGACAGATTATAATATGTTTGCCTTTTTTAAGTGTCAGGACGAGTAGTACATGTAACAGGGAACACAATTTTTACTCATCCAATTGTTATTTTGAGGGGAAAAACATGTCGAATGTATGCTGTTTTTAAAGGGAGAGGGAGCTTTTCCGCTACAATCTCATGGAAGGGCAATTATAAGCCACGAGCTGAGAATTGTAACCAAGAAACTTTCTCCAAATAACATATTTTGTTCGGAAACCAAGAGGGAGTTTCTATAGTTGTAAGACGAAAGCTTATTTGTTGGGCAACTTCAATGACGTTGGCTAAAGACATCTTCATGTTCTGAATCCACCCAACTAAGATAGTGCAGCTCAGTTGAGTAGCTTGATATTAATAACGATCACACAGGCAGATAAAGTTTATATATTGTATTTTATTTCAGTATAAGTTATGATTTTTATGCTTTCTTACAGGTATACTTAATGTTACATGTTATATGGCTGAACTTGGACACTTAGTTTTTGGTTGTACTTCAAAAAGGGGGTAGGGTTGGTGAGCGTTTAAAGGATTTTATAGATCACTACATGTCATCCGAGACTCGTTTTATATCCCATAAACTTCTGAGACTAGGGCGGAAAATAAAGCCAACATTATGAAGATATTGAAGAAGACAATAAACAGAAAAACATTTAGAGTTGTATTAGCAGCTGGACTGTGCAACCTTACAGAAAAGGAGTCTCAAGAAAATGGTACAGAGTTAAGATACTTCAGAGAAAACAAACAACAATGTTGTGAATATTGTCTCTGAGCTGAAAAGAATTTATTCAGAGTTGTCAGAGAATAAAATACCAGTTCATTTTGTTTCCATTGTTCCAGCTTGCATTAAAAAAATATACGAATTTCAACTTAAATAAATTTTAATACGAAAAACAGCAATACAGGCACAGTGTGTTTTCAGATGTTGAAATTGACCTGATGCAGAAAGAGCTTAACCTACATACTGACTACATCAAACAGGACATTATAGATTTGAACGAAGAAGGGGAAGGAGATTTCAAAAATTAGCTGGGACAATTAACATAAAAATCAGAAGAAACAAAAAAAAAAATATCGATTTATCTTTTAAAATCTGTAAGATGGAGTGATATGAAGAGTTGTACACAAATATGTGTACTTCCATACAGCATAAACATTTTAAAACAGTATTTTTTCATTGGTATTGAAGGTCACTGGGATGTCTAAATGTTAGGATTAAGATGTAAATGAAGCCTAATTTGTAGACCCAGAATACATCGTTAAGATGGAAAGGTGCACAATTTCCAAGTAGGTGTCTCGTCAATGAGATATATTTAAATTGCGGCTTCAATTTGATTTATTCTAAATAACATAAAGTAAACTACCAGAGTAGAAATGTAAACTTCAATAACAACTTAAAATTTAAATTAATTAACAATTAATAATGTGTAAATCTAGGGGTTTTTTTTTTTTTTTTTTAGTTGTGCCATGTTTTTAACAATAGTAAGGCACGCTTTGGAGTTCACGTTTTTTTCTTATGGTAGAGGCCAATGCTGTGTTGGGGAACCCAGTACTGATAGTCATGTCTTCTTGTATTCTGGTTGGTATGGTTTCAAGTTCCAGGTTAGATTTATTACTGTGCACTTTGCCATTTGACCACGTTGGTTGCATGATAACTCCGACCCTGCAATGGGTTTGAAGTTCAACATCTTTTACTTGAAACAAAGATAATTGAATAATTCAAAGAATGATTAGCCAATCACTTTTTTTTACTTCACTCGTCCTAAACATGAATGACATATTTGCCACTGGACTTAAATGAACCAACAATCAATCAATTATCTACTTCATTTGTATTATACACACTAACGCCGTGAAATTTTCATATTTAGAAAGAAAAGTATAAGATTTTATGTACATTTGTTTTGTCATTTCGATTCCGATGATTCAGAATTGCGACGGATTAGCCTTTAGCCTTATTGAAAAGAAATTTAATGACACACAAATGTGTCACAACATCCTATCGAGCGTATGAAACAAAGATGGAACATTGAATTGCACTTCATTTCAAAGTGAACTATGATTAGAATAGTGAATATTGAGGGACAAAGACTAGACCAAGAAACAGACAAACACTAAAAACAACAAAAAATAACCAAAAGAAAAAGTATGTTTGTCATGATAAATTAAATGATGCCTACAGCCAGTATCAAACTATTTCCCCTCCTACAATATGAGGCCCTGCTGAGAGAGGACTTTTCTAAGTATTCAACCTCTTTCTTATTTGTTCTCTGTGAGGATGCCTTCATTCTAAAAGCATCAGACAAAATTTTCATAATATTGTGTTTCGTCCATCTAAAAAGATATATATTTTTTTGTTGCTCAAGAGTCGTCATAATTCAGTGAGGTAAAAAACCTCTGTTAAGAATGTACAATAGGGTTTATATTTAGGATAATATTAGTTTATAAGAATATGTGAAATGGCAAAATTTGCTTATGTGAAAAATAAATCTGTTCATTGTGGAACTGAGAATAATACTATATTACAAGGATTTCAAACTAGACAGTTTCACTTAAAAGTCTTATATAACGTTTGTTTATCTATTAAACATTATTTACGGAGTCGTGTTACGTAAGAGCTAAGGAATGACCGGGTTATCCCTAAGGGTCGAATTGTCCATTCAATTAAAATGGCGGACAATATGATTTACGGACAAGGAGAGGCAGAATATACAAACTTGAGTTATTCCTGCCAAATTCCTAATCAGACCTTGAATTCTCCCGGTCAAAAAGAACAGAAAGTAAGTATTCTAATTGCAAAACCATATTCTGCGTCGCCGATTTCAGTGTCATAGTGCCGATTTTAATTTGTTTGTGAAGTTAACGAATTTGTTTATGTTAACGAATTAGACTTTTCAACGGGATTGTACTAACATGAGCAACACGACTGATGCCACATGTTGAGCAGGATCTGCTTACCCTTCCGGAACACCTGAGGTCAACCACAGTTTTTGGTGGGTTTCGTGTTGCTCAGTCGTTCGTTTTATATGTTGTGTTTTGTGTGCTGATGTTTGTCTTTTTCTTTTTAGCCATGGCGTTGTCAGTTTATTTTCGACTTTGAGTTTGAATGTCCCTTTGGTATCTCTCGCCTCTCTTTTCTTGGAACTGATATATTAAATGAGTTCATAATTTGTCTTGTGACGTCATAGACGTCCATCTGCCGTATTTTCTGGCACATGATATGTAACCATATTATATTAAAATTAGGGTAAGTAATTAAGTAGAACAAGATGGATGTCTCCACCATCTCCCAAGGGACAATGTACAATAAATATTTTTACATACAGAAATTCGTTGTAATAAAAAAAGTATCTAAATACTAATTTTATAGCCAAACCTATCTTGAAATTTATACTCTTAAATTCATGATTTTCTTTACATTAATATTTTCTTTTTAATGTTTTATTGATAAACAATTTTTCCAAAGTATGCAAAAATCTCAGAGGCAAAGGTTTAAACGTAAACCCATCCTACTTGGTTCCATTAACAATGTTCTCTGTTGCCAGTCAAAAATTTACCATTGGACAGTTTATTGTCATAATTGAACTAGAGGCTGTAAAGAGATTGTCTCGCTCATCTAGGTATATGTGCATATTCAACAAAGGACAACATTGAAGACAAGCATAGAATTCATAACAAAAATCTCTCTTTTGGTGATCTTGTATTGCTGATCATTTTGTCTGTCTAGTTTCTCTCTATCTTCTTTACTTTTTGCTCAAAACACAAAAGGGCAATCATTCCAATGAAGAGTGACAGTCTACAAACGAAATCGACAAAATTTGACTTGTTTGTAGATCTTGCCTTGCATTTTTGTTATCTAAAGTTTCTATTTGTCTGTTATAATTTTTTCATACAAGGCAAAACGCAAAAAAAATTGATAACAATAATGTGTCCATAGTACACGGATGCCCCAATCGCACTATCATTTTCTATGTTCAGTGGACCGTGAAATTGGGGTCAAAACTCTAATTTGGCATTAGAATTAGAAAGATCATATCATAGGGAACATGTGTACTAAGTTTCAAGTTGATTGGACTTCAACTTCATCAAAAACTACCTTGACCAAAAACTTTAACATGAAGCTTTACAGACGGACGGGCAGACGGACGCACAGACCGAAAACCATAATGCCCCTAGGTTGGGCATAAAAATCCTCGTTTAAAGGCAATAGCTCCAACAAGGAGTCGTCAGTCAATTTTCTCTATATTGTCTTAATTGTAGATCTGTTCTTGTTGATCATTAATGTTTATTTTAATTTCTATCTGTCTATTCAAATATATAACATATAAGGCAAAAACCCCAAAAATTGGTGAAAATCGTCGTCAAAGGGCAATAATTCTAATAAGGAGTCGACTGATGATTTCGATTATGCATATTTATTTGTAGATTTTGTCTTGCTGATTATTTGTGCAACATTAAGTTTCTATCTTTTATAGTTTTCAAGATAATAGGCAAAAATGAAACAAATGGGTAATTTTTTTCATTTAAGGGCAATAACTCCCATAAGAAGTCGTCTGACAGTTTTGACGTATATAGGCAGATGGTAGAACTCAACAGTGAACAGTTCTGCCCCCTTTCAGATTTTCTCTATTTATAACGGTTTTCAAAATAATAGACAAAACTAAAACAAAACAAAAAAGCATTTTTTCCCCTACGTTCTATGTTTAGCCATGTCGGCCATTTTGGTTGGCAGGTAGGGTCATACGACACATTTTGTTTTAAACTAGATACCCCAATGATGATTGTAGCCAAGCTTGATTAAATTTGGTGCTGTAGTTTCAGAGGAGAATATTTTTGTAAAAGTTAACGAACGACTAAGGACGTCAAGTGATGAGAAAAGCTCACTTAGCCCTTTGGGCCAGGTGAACTAAAAATATATTCCAAAGATGTATATGAATTTTTATTTTTATTTTTGAGTACAGAGATTGCGAATCTCAAATTTCAATTTTTTTCTTTTTCAAAACTATTGTTGAAGGGTTTGCAGGGGTTGAATACGATACTACTACCAATGACGTCGACAATAAGAAACGTCATAATAAGAGTTACTGTAGGAAAACAGTTTTTAATTCTACTGATGTATATAGAATCATTAAATCTTAACATCAAGTCATTTTGGATTCTTTTTCCTAACGGAATATTCATTTTATATAATTTTCAAAAAATGTGGTACGCCAGACCGCGCTTTTCGTCTACATAAAGACTAATCAGGGATATTCGTATGAAAACAGTTGGACGGTTAAAGCAAATTAGATACGAAATGCATTTCCAAAATCCTCAAAAGTTGTGTGTCAAATTCGGTTTATGCAAAAAAAACATTGTTACATCAAGTGAAGAAAGACCACAAGGTCACCCGAACTCGAATCCAGCTGTAAAACATACTAGTATGCTACAGACGGGCGTTCCTTTGCTTGTGAAAATCGGCTAAGATACAAAGGGGTCATATAAAATTTACAGGTCAAAGCATAACAGACAACTAGTTCCATGACAAAAACGGAAGTCGGGAAAAGACAATACAACACACAAAAAACTAAAGAAGGAGGAATGTTTAAATACGCAGTCACGTCTGATCGATATAGAATCGTTAAAACCGATTCCTCGTGAAATAAAAGCTCTTTCTCTCTGCACGTTGTAACGAGTACGGAGTCTGTATGTGACTGGTTGTAGTTCAAAAATAATTCCTTTCAAAAATGCAGTGTCAAACTTAAGTGTTAAATTAAAAGCCGTTAGACGTTAGGCAAACATCAACCCATCATATTTGCTATATTTGTTGGGTCGTTTATAGGCAATACGTTTAAAATGGAGTAACATTTTCTTGATGCAGACATTCATTGCAATTGTATCTGTGGCCAGTTTTCAGTTGAAATATTAAATTTTATTTTTATTTTGCAATTTACACCCATCTTGGTCAGGCAAAAACAGAAATTATTACGCAGTTCATGATTAACACAACAGTAAAGAAATACAAGTATATTAAAAAAAAAACAAAAAAAAAAACATATTTATATTGTTGTGACTCTAAAGATTGTATTATAAAGTCACCAGCTGCTATCAAAAGTGCAGGTTCAGGATTTAAAAGTTGATTTAGCTTAACAAGTGGTTGATGATTTGTATAACTATGTTTTATATTATCGATATATAAAAAGTTGAGTTCAGCTTACAATCTAGAAAAACATGATATTCATCATCAAGTTAATTACAAAAGTTACATAACCTTTGGTTTCTGTGTATATTTCTATATCTTCCCTTTCAACTTCTATGTCGACATTTAGATATTAACTCTCTGTTTTTCAAACTTTTAATATACGATGTCAGATGTGCGTATCTTCTCTTAGCCTTTAATGTTTGATTTTTTCATTTAATCGTCCCACACTGATGCCAAAACAGGAAAAAAAACCTTTAATTTACTAATGCAGTTTGTTTGAAAAGAAGATTTTGATTGTAGGACATCATATGTTTAGAGGTTGTAAAATTCAAGGTTAGGCCGTCTGTGAAGGAAGGTTGAATTGCGAAATTTATTGGTATGTGATATCTTTAATAATAAAACAAAATAAACAGAGAGGCGAAGGATACCAATAGTGACATTCAAACAAATAAGTCGAAAATAAACTGACAACGCCATGGCCAAAAAATAAAAAGACAAACAACAGTACACAATACAACATGGAAAACCAAAGACTAAGCAACACGAACCTCAACAAAAACTGGGGTGGTCTCAGTTGCTCCAGAAGGGTAAGCTT
Source organism: Mytilus coruscus (assembly GCA_017311375.1). NCBI lineage: Eukaryota > Metazoa > Mollusca > Bivalvia > Mytilida > Mytilidae > Mytilus > Mytilus coruscus. Next base: position 72,470,564 of record CM029598.1, on the reverse strand, counting down.
CAATGTGGCACCCGTCATGTTGCTCATGCAAGTACAAACCCGGTGATATGTCTTATTCAGTAGGTCACATTCGGGTGAAAGGGGACGATATTGTAATTACGACAATTCGAACATATCCGTCGTCATCTGTGAAACAGATATTCCATAACAGTCAACCAACTCGTGATGGCGTCCGTAAAATGTCTAACTTTAAAATCTCATTTTCATTTTGAAGCGTACATACAAAATTAAAATGTCTGGTCATGTCGTTTGACATCAGAAGCGTTCATATGACGTCAAAATCTTTATATACCAGAACTTACGGAGGATGATTTCAACTGCACCACTTGGAACTCTAATGTCTAACTTTAAAATCTCATTTTCATTCTCAAGCTTACATACAAATTAAAAATGTCTGGTCATGAAAGAGGGACGAAAGATACCAGATGGACAGTCAAACTCATAGATCGAAAACAAACTGACAACGCCATGGCCAAAAACAAAAGACAAACAATAGCACAGATGACACAACATAGAAAACTAAAGACTAAGCAACACGAACCCCACCAAAACCTGGGGTGATCTCAGGTGCTCCGGAAGGGTAAGCAGATCTTGCTCCATATGTGGCACCCGTCGTGTTGCTTATGTTATTACAAATCCGGTAAATAGTCTAATTCGGTAGGTCACATTCGTGAAAAGGGAAGGGTATTGTAGTTACGACATAAGGAACATATTCGATATCATTTGTGAAACGGTTATTCCATAACGGTCAACCAACTCGTGATGGCGTCCATAAAATTTACGAAGGATGATTTCAACTTCACCATTTGGAACTCTTGGTTTAATAGCTTTCTTGTGAGCAGCAATCCTCTATCAAGGAAATCATGATAGGAAATACAAGCCCGGGAATATCGTATCAATTGGGAGATATATACTCCGTATGCAGGCGCTGGAATGTTGCTACATATAAATGGAAAGTTCACAATTGGGAAGCTGATATCATCTCTTTGTCGTAAAGTTTTGTTTTCAACCGACCCTCATTGTCAATTTCTAGATGTAAGTCAAGATATGAGGCAGACTTAACTGTATCTGTAGTATCCTTTATCTCTAGTTCCATGGGATAGATTCGTTCAACATAGTCACCAAATTTTGTATTATTTAGTGAGAGAACATCATCTATTAGCGGAACGTATAGTTAAAGGATATTGCTGACTTCTTATCTTTCTTTCTAAGAAGTTCCTGTATGAAGTCAGCCTCATAATAATAAAGAAACAAGTCGGCATGAAGAGGGGCACAATTGGTTTCCATTGGAATTCCGACAGTCTGTTGAAAACACGTCTTCCAAACGTAACAAATATGTTGTCAATCAAGAAATCAAGCATCTTGATAATGTCAGTTTCAGAGAATTTTTGTTTGAATCAGAGTGATTCTTTACAAAGTAGGATTGATCCAATTCAACTCTTTCAATTTGTCTTTTAGTTTGGAATGGGAATACTTGTGTAAAGTATAGAAAAGTCAAATGTTTTAATACTATTGCAAGATGAGAGAGTCTTAGATTGTATGTACTCTAAAAGACCTTTGGAATTTTTTAGTATCCACATCTGATTCACGCCACCTCTAGAATAGGCAGTTTCACAATAACTTTGGAGCCCGGCTTTGATTGCTGATAAAATAGATGTTAATAATTTAGAAAGAGGTTTTGTGGAGCACTTGGAAGACCCAGCAATATACCGTTGTTTGTAAGGACACTTATGTAGTTTAGGTATCCAATACAGTGATGGAAGATCCAGTTCTTCATCTTTGGTTGAAATTCCAAAGGAACATAGAACAGACCTATGATTATCCAGGATTTCCTCTTTGGTAAGTGTCGTGAGGGTTTATGTTGAGTTTCCAAGTAAATTGTCAATACCTAATTCATTTATCAAGCAGTTTATGTAATGATATTTACACACAAAACGATGTTGTTTTGGGCTTTATCTGCGGGGACAACAACATATTTGTCATGGAGGTAGGATAAGTGTTTTGCACGTTTATGACGTTTGACATCCGAAGCGTTCATATGACGTAAAATCTTTATATACCAGAACTTATGTTTCTTCACAACCCGAATGAATAGAATATGTGATACTTGATACAATGGATAGCTGCAAGTTTCATTACTCTTTATGTCAAGGGCTACCTAAAATGTCAGCGAAGCAAGCCTTCACTCCAGTAATGGTTTCTGTACTGGTAACCGAAGCACTCGTGAATTGACAGTTAAACTGACGCGGTCACGTACCATAGCAATCTGAACGAATCAATATTGTTGAGACATTTTAGAAATATAAGTAAAAAATCCACAACGAATATTCATCATGTATCAATACAGTTTACTATTACTAACATTCTCTCAATAAAAAAACCAATTAATTATACTTGCAGTATAACTATGATTCTTAAAATAGCTATACAAATTAGTACTTAAGTTTCGACATTATGCTATTTTAACACATTAAACTCTTAATATTGTTCCTTACTATACTATGTACATAAACACTATATAAAAATTATTTAATGTCATTTTGTCTGTCTTCTTCTACTTTAGGTTGAGGGTTAATAATTGCCAAAATATTTTTAGTCTCTGCGAGTTAAAAAGAGTCATAGATCGGCCTTCAAGTAGTAAATTTACGTGTGAATGGTACTCTGTTTGACCGAAAATACAAAATGAATTTTGAATGCATGTTGTACAGAATTGGATATCAACTGGCATTTATAGATTTACATCATATACAATAAGGGTGGTGCGACATTTGTAGATTTACATCATATACAATAAGGGTGGTGATGTGGTCATGTAGTCCCAAGAGTTGGAAGTGGCCATTCTCTGTCCGCAGGAAAAAAAAAGTATCTTACCACACGGGGTAACTATTGAGATGACCACTGATTGCACAATCTTAGATAGTTTAAGATATGTCTAAAGTGTGCCGGATCCTAAAGAACATTGGACTTCTAAATTCTACCTTCCTGCATGGCCTCCTTGGAGAGCTTTCCCTCACTATCTCTGCCACCCGAGACGTGAGTACGAGGACAGAAGGCTGAATAGTGTATAAATTAGATGCAATAGAAGTTTACTGATGTTCAAATCTCAAAAATCCATAAAAGAGATACAAATCAAGGTAAAAAAAACTAAATTAAAGAATTGCATGTCATTTAAAAGCTGCGAGACCGGGTGCGACAACAGTGTAAGTGTAAAGATCAGAATAGATTCGTAGCATATCGTATAGGCTAAACTGTGTCAAGAAAAAAGTAAAATAACAAAAATACCGAACTCCAAAGAAAATTCAATACGGAAAGTCCCTTATCAAATGGCAAAATTAAAAGCTCATACACATCAAACGAATGGATAACAACGATCATATTCCTCACTTGGTACAGGTATTTCCTTATGTAGAAAATGGTGGATTAAACCTGGTTTTATAGCTATCTAAACCTCTGACTTGTATGACAGTTGCATACAATTCCGTTATATTGACAACAATGTGTGAACAAAACAAACAGACATAATAGGTAAAAATGTCAAAATAGGGATACAGCAGTCAACATTGTGTTATAATCTTAATCACTATAAAACAAACAAATATGTCAACAAAGAAAACAAAAGGCATAAAGACAAAGCACATAAGCAAAATGAAAAACAAGAATACAAAAATGATGATAGCATAATAACACAATGGCGGGATGTATAAGTACCGAGCAACGCCAAGGGGATATTACCAAAATTGGAGTAAATAGTAAAGGTTAATAATTTACAAGACAAATAAAAGAACACTATAACACGTAATTAAGATGATAAAAACAACAGGGAAATGTCTGTTGGGTAGATCTTGCCGCATCAGAACGATTCAGATTGGAGAGGTTTAACAGGTTTAGAACGATAATGCAATGGTCAAATTCCTCATTCATATTATTAAGTTCATTTAAATAAGAATTTTCTCTGCGAAGCAGGAAAGTTGTGGTCTAATTGTTCCGGTCCCAATCTCTTCTAATCTCTAACATCTGTCATTTGACTTCTCGTGTATTGTTGACGGCCACGTGGTTTTAGCAGCTCTTTTGAGGCTTATTTGTAGATAAAAGTTTCAACTTCTGGGAATTAGTTACTAATTTATTGTAATAAAATTGATTTTTTCACTTTCGACAAAAATTCTTGTATTGCTTGTTTGATTTCTTTTTGATCATATTTGCAGGTTTTGTTCACCTGATGCAAGTTCAAATTGATGACTTCTGAGGTTGCAATTTGACCTCCAAGATAATCTTCTAAAAGAGATATACGTCCAAATTAACAGTTTTCAAGACTTGGATTCCACTTTTCTGTTAAGGGAATATCAGCTAAACAAATGCTAGGTATGATTTAGAACTATAGGCTTATTCAGGATTATATTTTGGTTTTCTTCCTTAATTAAATAGAAGTGTTACGTAATTTTCCATATACAGTTAATTGGTCTATTTATGCTGACGATGGATCTTCATTTCTTGTTCTCAGATTCATTTTCATTTGCTGGTGTTGCTGCTTATTGTTCCTAATTAGCAATTATTTCTAGTAGAAGCCAAATCAGGTGGTCCGGAAGGGTAATCACATCCTGCTCAAGAAGTGGCATCCGTCGTGTTGCTGATGTTAGTACAAACAAAAATATATCTATACATACACGTTACATATCTATCTGTCTACATGTATATTTTTACTAGTTATACTATACATAAACAATATATATAAATAATGTAATGTCATTATTTCTGTGTCTGTTCTTCTCCTTAAGGTTGATTGTTTATTCTTGTCAACAGCGTCTTAGCATCGGTGAGTTTAGAGTCAAAGATTGACCTTTAAGTAGTAAATTTACGTGTGAAAGGTACTCTGTTTGACCAAAATACGAAATGAAAACCTTGTACAGAATTCGATGTCAATTGGCATTTACAGATGTACATCATATTTAATAAGGGTGGTGATTTGGTCATGTAGTCCCTAGAGTTGGAAATGGCAAGTCTCGGCCCGCAGCTCAAATAAGTATTTTACACGGAGTAACGATTGAGAAGACCATTGATTTACTGATGTTTAAATTACAAAAATCCAAAAGGGACACACATCAAGGTAAAAACCAAATTAAAGAATTGCATGAACTTTAAAAGCTGCGAGACCGGGTGCGACAACAGGGTAGGTGTTAAGATCAGAATAGATTCGTAGCATATCTTGAAGTCGAAACTGTGTCAAGAAAACAACTGGGAAATGTCGATTGGGTAGATCAGAAAGACTAAGATTGGAGAGGTTTGGAACGATTTTGTTAAATTCCTTATTCATATTATTAAGTTCACTTAAATAAGAATTTTCTCTGAAGAGCAGTAAAGTTGTGTTCTATCATTGGTAAAATCATATGTATTCAATATCTGCGAAATGTTGTTATTTATGACATTAACATCCCCGCTACAATGGAAGGGGTATACTGTTTTACGTATGTACGTCCGTCCAAAAAGATGTTGACCGCATTTTTCTCATGAACTATCAAACTTCATATGAGCTTACTTAAATGTGTGAGTTTCCTATTCATTGCTCATAATTTTTGATTCAATCAAATAATTTTATCCATAGTAGACAATATCTCACAGTTCAACTTGCTCCAGATTGTTTTATGATTTTGAATAAAACAAATATATGACCAGAAGATAGATTGATTGCTGCTCAATGTGTATTGATAAATTCTGCATGCATATTTAGGAAAAAAAAGTTTGTCGGAAGTACAAAATATACGTATACCCTACTTTGAGGGACAGGTTCACTTATATTTTATTAAACATGAAGCCAAATATAGCAAGACATGATGCCTGCCCAAAGGCTACTTCATTCTGATTACAAGTCGACAAATATTTTTACACTCATAAATATTAATGCTAAATACTTCGTGTTGAACTCGGATTTTTTAATTATTCAGTTTAACTCCAGCAGGTCTCTTATTCTTGACATCTACCTATTTAGTATCCCATAATTTGTTAATTAGCGCATGTGTCATTATGATTTGCATGCAGGTTATAGTATGTGTGTGACACAGATGACAATTGATGTTTGTGTTGTCATATTAAACATGTAAAACCACAATTTTGATTTTTTTCCACTGGTATATTAACTACATGTACATGTAGTAACAACTTGTCCATGTTTTCCCTATCACCCATTTATTTTATGCACATTAATGACAGGACAAGGTGAATACATTTTATTTATTACACGAATATTATAATCTCTTAGGAGAATGGTAAAGATAGCAAGTAGAACTGCAGATAAAATATAAAAAAAGCTACTTGAGAGCTGGTAAGTGATAGAACAATTCAATTCAATTCAAATCTTTATTGTCATTATACTACTTTTTATTTCATGACACATCATAACAAAATAAAAACAAACAATATCATCAAGATAATGTATATACTTAAATGTTCACTGTCATCAGTTCTATAGACTGTTTTAAAAGGGATCCCAACTTATTTACCTGAATGTGTGATCTTGTGTTGAGAATATATGTAGTTTTATCTATATTTTTAAATAAATAAATTGTGTCTTCTCATTTATCAAAATATATAACAAACTACTAAAAAAATATAACAAACGGAAGTGAATTCATTAGTAGATCATCAAACGGTATGACATACACCTCTGTGCAACAGAACAACTAATAAAATGAAATGCTGAACTATATCTTACTGTAAATGTAATGAAAATGTTTAGTTGTTTTTACTTGCCAGATCGAAAGAGTTTTTTAATTTATTGTTAAAAGGGAAAATTAAATTTCACGTTACATTCATTACCATGATTTTAATTACATTTGTTTTGATTGTGTCACATGCAGTGTGTTCTACTTTATAATAAGTGTCAAACAACCAAATTTGTTTTTCTGAATTGAGAAACAAGGTTACAATTGATTTTAATCAACATATTGACAGTAAACAATTAATAAATTACCTAGAGTTATCTTTCTTTTATGTGTCATGTATTTTTTACTTTATTTAGAATAAAATGCGCCTAAATATCCCCTTAATAAAAAATTATAATATTACAATTTGAGGTGAAGAAACAAATTTAGATCTTTTGTTTCAAGTAATTGACTAAACAATGTGTGCTCTAATTACAATTAAAATAATATTGAGTACGTAAAACTTGATCTTAACATGTTGCATCGAAACAAGTATTTTATTCGCAAATTATCATTAAAACTTTTAAGAGAGAGGCAAAAGATACCAAAGGGACATTCAAACTTATGTCTAAAATAAACTGAAAAAGCCATTGCAAAAAAAAAGAAAAGACAAAAAGACAAAACCACAGACACCAGTATACAAGACACAACATTAAAAGTATACATTAGCAAACTTTATTTCTTAACAACCCCGCCACATTCTATCTGTGCCTGTCCCAAGTCAGGAGCCTGTAATTGAGTGGTAGTGGTTGTTTGTTACTGTTTATCATATTTGTTTTAGTTCATTATTTTGTACATAAATCAGCTGACTATGCGGTATGGGTTTTACAACACACCACATCTTCTTATTTTTATATAACATATAAACACTTAGATTCAAGGAAACAGTCAATTGAAAATAAGAAAGTACTTTTCAAATGGTGTTAGTAAATCAGATGTGGTCATTTGTAAATCAGACACCAACATGGTCTGAAACTATAAACCAGTGTCTACAAGTATATATAATATGTCAGAGTATAAATCAAAGCTTCCTTAAATGTTGAATGAGGTTATTTTGTTAATGTGAAACAAGATTAAAAAATGCTAAGTTTGCATTGTTTACTGATATTTTGCAAGGGTTGTTAAAAGTTTTGTAGATATTTGATTGCTGACCATGTTTGATGTTTTGCTCCTGTCTTATATTTATAATGGTTTTTTTCAAGATATTGGACAATAACCTGCATTTGCCCCTTTTTCAGCCATGGCGGCCAATTTAAATTGATGAATTCGAAAAGTTAATTTGGAATCAATTCAATCATGTAAGAGTTTTATTTAAATTGATTCGGTAGTTTTGAGAAGATATTTGGCAAAGTGATAGCAAAATTTCATACAAGCCAAAGTATTTCGTCCATATGTCATGGAGAATTATTTTTCAGAGAGTTAGTATTCCTTTACCCTACGCATATGTCATGGGGAATTATTTTCAGAGAGTTAGTATTCCTTTACCCTACGCATATGTCATGGGGAATTATTTTCAGAGAGTTAGTATTCCTTTACCCTACGCATATGTCATGGGGAATTATTCCTTTACCCTACGCATATGTCTTTCAATGTGGTTCTTAGTTTCGCTTTTGTTTTCGCCTGTTCCGTTTCCTGTCTTGTAAATTTACCATGGCTGATAAGGAAAGGAGGCGTAATTACGGTACTAGCCGTTCCATCCAAAATATTGAGTACAAACCCTTTGTATTTTAAAATGGAATTTCCCCTCTAAAATATATCAGCAAGACCACACATTTTTTTCTACATCTGACATAACATACAACCATAAGTATGGTTGTAAGTCAGATGTAGAAAACAATATTATACTAATAGCTGGAAACAAAATTTACAGATCGATAAGAGGCAATTCCGACCAACCCTTTCATGCCTTTCTAAGTATGACATGTTTTGAAACTTGAATAACATTTTGATCCAAGACTTTAATTGATTTTAATAAAAAATTGACAGTAAACAAAGTAAAGTTATCTTTCTTTCATGTGTCATGTATTTGTTACTTTACTTAGAATAAAATGCGCCTGCAAATATTCCCTAATCAAAAAGTACAATATTACAATTTGAGGTGAATAAACACATTTCGATATTTTGTTTTAAGTTATAGATTACACAATGTATGCTCTAATTGCAATTAAAATAATATTGAGTACGCAAAATTTGATCTTAACATGTTGCATTGAAACAAGTATTTTATTTGCAAATTATTATTAAACTTTTCAGAGAGAGGCGAAAGATACCAGAGGAACATTCAAACTCATAAATCTACAATAAACTGACAAAGCCATGGCAAAACAAAGAGAAAAAGACCAAAAGATAAACAACAGTATACAAAACACAACATTAAAAGTGTATATTAGCAAACTTTATTTCTTAATATATAAACGCTTAGACTCGCTGAGAAGGAAAGGCCAATTGAGAACAAGAAAGTACTCTTCAAATGATGTTAGTAAATCAGATGTGGTCATATGTAAATCAGACACCATCATGGTCTGAAACAATAGACCAGTGTCTACAAGTATATACAATATATCAAGGTATAAATCAAAGCTTCCTCAAATGTTAAATGAGATTATTTTGTTCATGTGAAACAAGATTGAAAAAAGAATCATGTTGCATTGTTTATTGATTTATTGCAAGGGTTATATCCCATTGAGGAATTTTTTTTTTAAAGTGTGACATGAATACCTTTTATACTGTCATCGTACAACTAGTCTGTTTCATAGGCAAATATAGAATGTTAGATGTAATTCTGCAATAAAATGCTACCAGCAAAATATTGCTTTCACTACCATTGTCCTCGATATTTAGCATTTCTTCTCTGGTACCGTGGTGTTATTGAGAGAAGATTGATGTTCAGCTGAATCATATATTTCTAGAGATCATGCATGTAGACTATAATTTCTGACAATGTAGAGATATTATATATGTAGCTAGCAATCTGCTTATTTATTTTTCAGGTTTCAAGATTTCAATGTCTCTTTGAATGCATCTTATATTATATGTAAACCATACTCCCTTGTGTTATCTGCAATTCTATATCCTCATGTGTACCATTGATGTAAAGTACCACAGAAATCAAATATCCAGTGAAACCCTTACTCGAATGTGTCTACGTTACAAGCAGTGATAAAAACAGCAAACTCATGCAGAATCACGATTATTTTTACCAAGTTATAATGCAGTTAGCTGTAACCAGACTGAAATGAATTTGTTTATAGAGGGATTTTATGATGAAATTATTGAGTTTGATGCAAAATTACGTGAAAACTTGAAACATAAAACTAGTTTGTGTTATTTTTGTCCTTTAATTGAGTTATTTCTTCGTGTATTTGTCAGAACCCAGCTTTTGCTGCTTAAAGTTTCTGTCTTTCTTTAAAGAATTTCAAGATAGCTGGTAAGTGCTATTTCTCTGACTAAAAATTGTTAGTTTTGTTAAAAGTGTTGTACATATATTATTGATAGCCATGTTTGCTGTTTTGTTCCTGTCTTATATATATGATGGATTTTTTCTACAAAATATTGGACAAGAATTGACGAAGTGATAGCAAAATTTCATACAAGCCAAAGCATTGTATACTGGCTAAAACAGTTGTATCAAAGCCTCTCAACCTCTCAAGTATGCGTACTTGCAACAGTCCATATGCCATGGGAAATTATTTGTAAAAGAGGTAGTATTTCCTTACCCTACGAACAAGTTTTTCAATGTGGTTCTAAGTTTAATTATTGCTTGTGTCTCTTCTACTTCCTGTCTTGTAAATTGACTATGGATAATAAGGAAAGGAGGCGTATTGACAGTACTAGCCGTTCCATCCAAAATCCTGTTGGGTACAAACCATTTGTATTTCAAAATGGAATTGCCCTCTCAAATAAATCAGCAAGACCACACATATTTCTACATATGACATACAACCAGTATAATAGCTGGAAATAAAATTTACAGCTCCATGAGGGCAATTCAACCAACCCTTTCCAAGTATGACAATTTTGTAACTTGAATAGCATATTGATTTAAGGGCAAGTCTCTGTTTTGATTTCAGTGCAGTCAATTTTGACATGTTGATGGATACACTAGCTTGAACCAAGGGTCATATTATCAGTTCCGTCTTGTTAAATAGGCCATACATTGAAGCGTCCAAAACAAAATGCAAAGTGTTGGATAAAGTTATAACCATACCACTTACAGTAGATACACGATTAAATATAACCATAAGATTTGAAAATTCTGTTCCTTTAAGCCACATTTAATCTCGAAATGAATAGCTCCTTTAATAACAGTTTGTTTCTGTGTTTTCCTACAGCAATATTTTGATTGACTTTATCAAGGCAGCTAGAAAATGCTGAAAGTAAAACGTCAACACAAATCCAGTGTAAAACAAAATTAAAGAATTATCAGATGAAATTTGTGATACCAAATCTTTCTATTTCAATTTTTTTCTGAAATATCTGTAGTAATTGATTCTGGCTCTTATCCATCGCCTCTGATACTTATATTGTATCTTTTAATTTTCCAAAAGAGATTTGAATGCACGTAACAAATCAGCATTCTGATGACCACCAGCAGTCAAGCAGTACACCAATTCAGCATCTTTTGTTTATATTGTAACAAACTTCCGCCACTTTCGTCAGGAATTCTGCATCTCGGTTTATACGTACATTTGTACCTCCGAAAACAAATGGGTGCCAGGCGATTTTAATTTTAAAATCTGGTCAATTACAAAGCACAAGTATATTTATTTGCATGTTTACAAATGCAGATGTCTTTCTTCAATATTTCATGCACTGGAATGGAATGGAATGGAATGGTTTGAGAAATTTTAGGTCACTCGGTGCGGTGGTGGGTAACTGTCCCTACTTTACTTTTCTTAAAAAAAAACTTTTCTAGTATCTTTAGGTCGTCTTGTATTAAAATGATTGGAATCTGGGAAAATAGGGAGAACGATGAAATATTGCCGTTCTTAACCACTTTCAAGACTTATAATGGGTTGAAACATAATTTCAGTATTATGAATAATTGAGCTAGACACCTTACAATATATTAAAAATGTGATCTAGTGAAACGAGGCCCCTCATGGGGTGTCCAGGTAATCACATAATCACAATTTTTGGCCAATATAATCACATAATTATTAATTATTTTTTAAACAAGATAATCAAATAATCAAAAATACAGTTGTAGATAATCAAATAATCATGACATATTTGGTCTGGTAATCAAATAATCACTATAAAACGGCCAAGTTATCACATAATCAAAAACCCCATGAGGAGGCTCTGAAACGAGTTTGGTACACAAGTGGAAGAGGCACTATGTCTTGCAAAACAAAATTAGAAGGAAAAAAAAAAGTAAAAGGTACAAATGTCACAATATGAGCAGTTCACGATTACGTTCATTCAAATTTTGATTTACAGTTTGTAATAGAAAATATTGTTTGATTGTATATTTCGGCATCAGTAGTTTGCCGATGTTCAAACTGCATCCATCGATTAAGAAGATAGAAATCAAGGAAACAAAAAAGAAGTGAAGGGGTCGCAAAAACTAGCGAGATAGGATGCGTCAAGGTAAGCGTCAACTGTTAATTATTTTTATTAAAAGTTATACTTCAACAATGTTAAAACATAATATTTTTAAACAAAACTAACATGTTAAATCATAATAATTGTTTAAACAATACATGTATATCTATATAAGTTCAAAATATCTGACATGCAGATTCTTTTATAAGTTTTTTTTTTTTTTATCAATCTGTGGTGAATTGTGAATTTTGAAGAGGGTTTGTGGACATTTTTTATTTCAATGTACAACATACACACTTTTCATACAAGAACCATTTTTTTTCAAATCAATGATTCCTTCTTTGGTTATTCTATTGAATGACAACGATCTTTTTATGGCATTATGCATGGCACATAGTAGTGCTTGTCGTGCGATTTCGCTTTATCGTATTTCTTCTCGGTATTGATTTTGTCCTTGTTTCCGACCTTTTAATTACCTCGATTTGAATTTACAGACAGGAATTACGAATACACGTTGAGGACTGAGTATCCAACTTAACAAATCCCATCGAAAAACGGTTACATATTTGAGTCATAAACCGTTTTATAACAAGTACATACAACAAGAATTTTTTCGATACAAAAATGAGGCACAAGGTAGCAGAGGAAAATAAAATATCATAAGCAAAAAAGAACGGACAACACCATTGCAAAAAGCGAAAAACTACGTTCATACAAACAACAGTCTACAAAACAAAACAAAAACTGAGCAACACAACCACAAAGAAAAGCCAGGGATGATACATATGGTTTGGATGGGTAAGCAGATTCTCTTCCATGAGAGGATATCGAACCCATGGTGTTGTTCATATCAGGTAAAACAATACGTTGATGTCTTAATCAAGCAAAAGGCCTCTAACCTGATGTCTCGACATATCCGTGGTCATCAGTCATAGATGTTCTATAACGTTTCCGTAAAAAAAATAATGATGGCGTTCATAACATTTCGAAGGGATGACTTATAATTTACCCAAATCAACATTTGGTCTAATAGCTTACTTCTGATGAAATCATGATAGGAAATACAAAATAAGGTTAGAAACAAACAATTTGAAAAGATTATGTTCTCTCATTTATATCAACGTAATAGATGTAAATGATACGGTCCCCGAAGAAATACCCTAAAGAAAGTATTTCTTCGTTCAGAAAGCTTGACACACGAGACATAATGTAAAAGTTTGCATTTAACCCGAATGTGGGTGCGTGTTAATGCATCCCACACAGCGAAACTAACTCATTTTAGCTTTGTTTTTTTACTACGAGCAAGTATAACGAAAATATATTTGAGATGGTAAGACTTGAGATAGAAACTATAAACTTTAAAAGATATTAATGACATAATGATATATATGATATATATGCTTGCTCTATTACAGGTGCACCGCGTAAAAATTGTTTAATTGTTTTTATCTGAAGATTTACAATTAGAGGTGCCCTCTTAGACTGGATATCTACCAGCCAACCCAACTATACATACAGCAGTATAAAGGCATTATTTCAATGTCATTGCGAACGACCTTCTTTTCTGGGTTGATCTTAACCCGGTCTGTTTGAGACCAATACTTTTGAAAGCCTAAACAAATAATACCTGAAACAGCTGGCTAAAATAAAAGAGCCAAAATCGTCTTCCGTCTAAGGATATCGCTCGTTTTTAGAATAACTTTCAATTTTAAAAATAAAACAGTGAAACACAACAAAACCAGCTTCAATGGCTGAAAACGAAAATGCTGAGATGAGGAAAAAAGTTAGATGAATAGGGAATGATTTTCGTCTGATGAAATTGTACGACGCAAAGCCTGCGCTTTGCGATGTTCAAAGTGCGGCGTACAGAAATAAAATGAGCACGAAGAAGTACTGTAAAGAATTCCACCTGTTTTAAATCTTTTTTTATAAAAATGTATTAAAAAAAAGTACTTATAAATTGTTTGTACATGAACAAAATATCTATTCATTTTATCGCGAAAATATATGACATATTAGGTAAGATCTATTCTAAGTCTAAGTGAACCTTACCGAAACTCTCCTAATCCAGAGCCTTCGTCTAGCTGTGATATCTTTCTCTGAAACGTGGTTGAATTAAATTGCCTATTTTAATATTTTCTGTTCCTGTAAGTCAATGAAACCTACAGGTCGTAAATATTGTACAAAGCACTACATGTGTTACTTTCTCTTGTGAGAGCAAAATTGGAGCACGCATTACTCTGAACTGGTGGCAAAGAATGCCAAAGACGTTTTCGACAATTAGTCCAGCTCTGGACAAATGATAAATAAAGATCCATCGCGCAAACATGTAATAGGATAATCAAAATACATGTAAAGAAATAACAGGTTAACATCAAGAAGAAATGTATTGTAATTAATGTCTACTGCTCTATATAAGAAAGCAATCCAGCAGAAGGTTATCGTCCAGCTTGTTGTGTAATCTTTCATATACTAGTAACTGAATCTGCAGATAAGTCTTTACCAGTTTCCTTTCTAAGACCTTGTACTGTAATGTGTATACATCCTCATTTGTCTTTCTCTTTGCCTTCTTTTGTGGTGTTTTATTCCCATTGTACTTAGAAAACAACAAGATAAAACATAGAATAGATGTGATGAATTCCACTGAACTTTTTTATTGTATATGCATTTAACAAGAGTGTAACAACAAATTAAACAACTTTTGACTTCTAACCCTTCAATGTGTACAAGAGGGTAACATAAACATAATACATGTATATCGGGCATATGAATTAATCCATGTCTGTTCATTCTTCCTTGTCTTGGTTATGTCCTTGTGTTAAGGTCTTCTTATAGTTTTGCAATGAAATAAAACTTAACCTGTGAGTAGTACTTACTAATTAGGCATCAACCATTCATCATTTTTTTTTTTTTTTGGAAAGGGGGGAAGGGGTGTACGAGTTATTCTATGAACAATTATTTCCACTATCTTCAATCAAAATTATTTTATAGAGCAATAATAATTTGTTTAAGAGAATATTGCAATTCCCCATCCCCTTAATTTTCTCTTCCCTTCTGAAACAAATTATATATTTTCACGAAATTTATTTAAAAGAAAAAAAAAGCTATACAGTAGTAAAACAGGTAATAACAAAATTTAGAACTCTGAGTTTTCAAGAATGATAGTCATGTATATCTATCTGGCAAAGTTAAAAAAAATTAGCAAAAGAAAACTGTATGTACTTATATGTGGCACGCTCCAAGGTTTGATTGAATATTTCTGACACTCAAAATTGGATTTAAGTCCCTCTCCTAGAAAATAAAACAGACACACTCCGATGGAAGAAAATAAAATTGAAAGACTTATTAAAAAAAAAGTAGGAAAATAATTGTTTTGGAAATAAGTAGGGACAAGACTCTCGCCAATGCAAAAATGATGTTAAAGCACGGATCCAACCTCTTTCGCATAAAACCCACATAATGTTTATACCAGTGAATGATACGTCAAAGTCAAAATACGTAAACCAAACCTAACATGCAATTAAATCAATACCGGTCACCTGTAAACGAAGAACCTTTACAAGCGAATATTAACAAAATCCATCACAGACACAACCTCAATCTCAGGTAATCTTTATCAGCCACAATGTCAGTAACAACGGCATTACCAAACTTGCAGTTGCTTCACGAATGGTGAGATTGATGACATTGTAACGTGAAAACCCGAGCGATCAAATGGTTTCGTACCGAAATAGACAAATTCTAGTTTCCAAAGTATATCCCGAAATATCAATCAGAATCGTTATATGCAAGTCACTCCAATATTAAACAATGATAACCAAAACACATATATATAACTATGACACAAGAAACACTTGCAAGCGCACTATAAAACGGTTGATTTATACCACAGCCAGGTAGAATTTAGATAACAAACACACTTTTCAAATATATCTTTGTACAGCACAATGAAAGAAAAACAAGTCAAACGGCACTGTCAATCTGCACAGCACAATGGAACAAAACAAGTCAACGGCACTATCAATTTGCACTATCTGTCAAATAGATCACTAGGTAGCAAAATGAAACACAATAGCCTATAATCACTTTAATACAACAATAACAGAATACTCCAACTTTGCGAAATGAATTATTTATACTATACACTATTCAAATCAATTAACCCAACTATACCAAATAAAGTAGCAAATTGAACACTATATATTTTCACTGTCAAATAGCTATCACTTATTTATTCCCTGGATATATTATTAGAATTCTGAATCTTAGAACTATTACTAATAATTCACACTTCACTTGGAATTCACTATTTTAATCCAAAGAACAAATTATACTCACTATTCACTATATACAAATATATCCGTTAAGAATGGTCTATACACTGACACTGAACTGCTGTCTCTGCGGTCTTATATACTACCTAAATGGACGATTTAAGGGTTGTCAAGAAGGTATACTTATCACATGACTGTTAACAATGTTGTGATGTTACACTATTGTTTCAGAAAAAGGGTGAAGGTTTGGTACCATTAAAACGTTTAAACCCGCTGCATTTGTTTGCACCTGTCCTAAGTCAGGAATCTGATGTTCAGTAGTTGTCGTTTGTTGATGTGGTTCTTAAGTGTTTCTCGTTTCTCGTTTTATATAGATTAGACCGTTGGTTTTCCCGTTTGAATGGTTTTACACTAGTAATTTTGGGGCCCTTTATAGCTTACTGTTCGGTGTGAGCCTAGGCTCCGTGTTGAAGACCGTACTTTGACCTATAATGGTTTACATTTATAAATTTTGACTTGGATGGAGAGTTGTCTCATTGGCACTCATACCACATCTTATATCTATTATCAATAAAAGGGTGTTTCAGTACTTAACAAAGTGTGCTCCTTATTTAGGAGGAACTAAATGTAACAAATGAACAGCTTGACATGCTTTAACCCTTTTCACTCCCCGGAATTATTGTATACCATAACAAAACAGGTATTTTCGTTACAACATCATGGGACCAAAAGTCTTTACGGAACATTAAGCAATTGCGATCGAAACTTACTTTTGAGTAGTACTTGTACTTTTTAATTTTATTTAAAATGTAATATCTTGTCTTCGAAATCAGCATGAAGTTTAGTGAATAGTGTCCAATGCTTGCAAGCTAAAGGATTTTGCTTCAAGAGAGATTTTCATGTAAAAGCTCATTTTAAATAGATGAAGAAATTATACGACCAAAACTAACCAATTAAGAAAAACTGTTGGAAGTTATAGAATATGTCAAATATGATTTCAAATAGAATCAACATAACCTAGTTTGAAGACCTGGAAATAGCAATGTAATAAATATAATCATAATAACTAATTGATTAGTTTTCTCGTAGATACCTAACTGCAGACAATTGAATATTTTGGTGCAATATATAAATATTCTTTGAATCGGAAGCATTTTTAATGTTCATGCTGACTATGTAAACCTTCAAATGATGTCTTTAAGTGCTTAATCTTGTATTGATAAGGGACGGTTCGAAACGTCCGTCCGAAAGGCCTTTAGTAGAAAAATGTCGTCAAACTTTTCTTGGCCTCCACTCGATGTACAAGGAAAATGTTCATTAATTGTTTATTGGCTTGTTGGCTTGTATGAAAGGGAATGATTTTATATTTCTTCTGAAGCTTTATAATGTTGAACGTAGCTAATAGAAAATTTTCACCTGATGTTGGGATTAAACATGTTTTTGAGCGCTCAACCCTACCTCTATGTTTGTTTTTTTAAATTTTGTCCAAAAAAGGCAGAAGGTATCAAAGGGATAATGGAATATCAAAGAGCGAGGAAAAACTGAAAAGATGGCAAAAAAAAAAACGACACTTAATAACACGGCCTAAAATAAAAACCGTGGGCAATCTAAAGGTTTCCGGAAGGGTGGGTAGATCCTGCTCCATATTTGGCACGCTTTGTATTGTTCATTGCATGTACGAATGTAGTTAATGGTCTTGCGTGATTTGGTCTCTGTTGGATAGTTGTCTCACTACATCTTCTTATTTTTACATTAATCACTAATCACCAAAGATGGAAGATGGGAATACGGTTCCGACAATTTGGACATATCCATTGTTATCTGAAAGAGATATTTCATAACGATAAACGAAATCAGGATGGCTTCCGTAAAACTCTTGGGTCAATAGCGTCAATATAAATCATAATAGCAAATTAAACGCAAATTATCAGATGAGGTCTGTTATCTCCTAAATATTTACGCATTAGATTTTACATGAAGCTATACAAAAATATTAATTTCTCTATAAGTAATTTCACTGTTCACATCGCTAGATTCATATTTTTAAATCTGTATAGTAATGTCTTCCTGCACCATGTTGAATACCTGTACTTTGCATTTACTGATATTTATAAGCAGCAAAAACATAATTTGTCACTCTTCTTTTATCTTTGCTCGTTGTCTTACATTCATGGTTATTACCTTTCTCTGCCTTTTTAAAAATGTGTATGCGCCATCCACAAGAAGAAGGTGTGTAGTCATTGGCACCTATCGAAACAGCAAGAACAGGAATGAGTAACCATAGGAATCCATGTCCATCTCGCACTATTACATTTTTATTTTCAGTGAAATCTTGGTCAAAGCCCTAATTTGGAATTTATGTTAAACATTTCTCTTGATAATGAACATGCGTACTAAGTTTCAAGTTTGTGTGACCACAATCTACTTAAAAATACAACTTTTAATTTGATACGCGACAGATGCACAAACCGGGGACCTTTGGCCCCTCCGCTGCAAGGTAAATCTAGGCGAATTGGAGGCACGAAATTAATAACATGTTATTTTCATTTGTTACACCAGAGCCTCGTTTCGGCTAGAAAACTCTTCAGTGTCGCTCGAGTAGAAAAAGTGTTAGAAGGACAAATCAACATCGGCGTGTGAGGAGCACTACAAGCCAAAAAATTCAGAAAAGTTATGAGCTTTATCTGTAGGAATGATAAATGCAAACTTAGACTTAACTTAATGTTGTCATTGTTAAGTTAGTCCAATGAGATCAAGTTGTAAAAAACTTTCACAAACTAACGGAACATTTCAAACATGCTGCTTGCAATATGTTTTATTATTCTTGCTTTTACATAAATGTCCAGTAGCAAATATTTCATGCATATGCAGGTTGAGAACAAATTTAAAATAAATCTAATATATATATAATATAGGTTTGCAACGTGGGTCGACCGGGATTGGTCGGAAAATGTAATTTAGACTGCCACTGGAAATGAGAGACAAAAAATGTGCCTTAAAAGAGTTGTTGCTAGGTTTTGTTTACGGATAGACAGCGTGACGGTCTTCCTACACGAGACATTGGATTAAATGTCCCAATTACAACTCGGACGGGGCTGCGTATTTACACATCCCAAATAGCCAAACGGATGTCCCTCTGCAGCATGGATTAAATATATTTTACAAGAATTTCAGGTAGCCATATTTTCTATACCCTAGCCGACTTGGGGTGCTATTTTTTGGGTTGTTCCTCTTTTATTTATGTTTTAAAATGCGTGCTTTCGGTCTTTGCATATATATGCGAGATTTATTTCCCCTACAAGCAGAACCGCGCATGAGAAGCTTGGTGGGAGTTGAAGGCAATTTTGTTATCTGAAAATATTTCACTCGGATAAAATAACAGCTTTATGATTATGTTTTTTTTTTTTTCGTTAAAATTATGATTTTTTAATTGTTTATGTTTTTTTTTCGAACCGTCCGATTTATTTGCGAGTTATAAAATGGCATCAGTTACGCTTAGACTGCAATATTATCAGTTACGCACTTCATTGAATATTTGTCATTTTCATTACGGACATCATCTCGATTCTTTTAACAGTTTACTTCTTCATGAAACAGAAACCTCAACATGGGATACGTTCCAGTGTTCCCTTTCAAAATATACGTGTATAACCACACACTAAATTCGAAGAATTATTTCTTCTAGTTTATTTGAAAACTTTCGGAATTTTTGGCCCTCGATGCTCATCAACCTCGTACTTTATTTGGCCTTTCAACTTTTGTTTATTCAAGTGTTACTGGTGAGTCTTTTTTAGACGAAACGCTCGTCAGGCGTACAAAACTATAAGCCAGGTATCTTTGATGAATTTTTTCCCCTCACTAATCCTCCATATGACATCTTTGGAGTTACGGACATCAGTTTAACCCCAGTGTTAATTTACATGTAGTTTACTCTTCGGATATCTTGTTTTTAAACTTTTTATTTATTTTTGGAGAAAAAAATGTAGAATCTGGAACCCTTTTTAAAGTAATTGTTTACCATTTTCATTTTTCAATGAAATTCAGAATTTTTCGTTAGGTTTAAGGAATAACTATAGTTGATAACAATATTAATCTATCATGAATTCCTTGATAGAGGTTTGCTGCTCACAAAGAAGCTATCAAACCAAGAGTTCCAAATGGTGAAGTCGTTAATTTTACGGACCCCATGACGAGTTGGTTGACTGCTAGAAAATATTTGTTTCACAGATGACGATGGATATGTTCCAATTGTCGTAACCAAAACCCGCCCTCTTTTCCTGAATGTGACCTACCGAATTAGACTTATCGTCGGGGTTTTATTCGCATGAGCAACACGACGGGTGTCCCATGTGGAGCAGGATATCCTTACCCTTCCTGAGCACCTGAGATCACCCCAGTGTTTGGTGGCGTTCGTGTTGCTCAGTCTTTAGATTTCTAGGTTGTGTTTTGTGTACTGTTGTTTGTTGGTCTTTTTCCATTTTTAGCAATTGTTTTTTGACTTATGTGTATGAATGTCACTTTGATATCTTTCGCCTCTCTTCTTTAATTGATGACACTATTAAAAAAATCTGATAATGAGTTAGCCAACAGAGTCGGCGTTTTGCATTTGCGCCATTTTTTTTTTTTCATTTTCATTTGCGCCAATTCACAGGTAAAGACAAGTAATGAGACATATAAGATATACAGACTTTATTGATATAGAAACAAAAATACCCTTCCGTCTACCATCTGCTCCCTGCTCACTATGGGGAGGTGGAAAATTGGATTTAGAGCAGGATAAGTTTATTGTAAAAGTTTCTAAAACGATATACATCACACGTAAAATAACACTTTTTTGATAAAATGTAACAGATTGACGGAGCTGTTTTGTCTAGTCTTGAGGTCAACTGCAACGTGTTTATGCTCATTTAAAGTTTTCACAATTTTTATTCCATCACTGTCAGTTGTAATCCTAGCTTTACACGACTTATTTGTACATCCATAGCAAATACTTCCATTTTTGAGAATGTTTGATGGCAATAAGAATGTCCATCAATAATTATCGACTTATTTTCTCGGTTTGTTTCTGTGTGCAAAAGATCCATCTTATCATAACAGAACACCACTAACCTGCTACGTTGGGTTAACTTAGTAACGGTAACTATCTAAAATGTATCAGATCTTACCTGTTAAAAAAAAATTGGCGCAAATGAAAAATTTGTTTTGGCACAAAATGAAAAAAAAAAAAAAATTCAAAATTGGCGCAAATGTCATACGCCCAACAGAGTGTCACAGAAATTCGTACTACGAACCTTATTCCGACACAAAGCTTCATAATGACGAAAAATGTATGTTGTCTGCATTTACTTTTCTAGCGAATTTTTTCAAACGATTCTGCCAGTTTTGACTGATAATCCTTCAAATCTTACTTCAGCGACCATAAAGTAAAGGTTAGTTACAGTTTGGTGTGGAAACCAAAACACAAATATATTTAACATTTTATTTCTCATAAATCATAGAAAAATTTCTGATGTCGTTATTAACTTTAAATAATAACACCATAACATATCATAAACATGTTAAAGTAACTTAATAAAATTACTAATTCGAAAAAATTCTTGTGTAGTCATAACATCAATCAACTTGAAATTATACAAAAAATTTAATTGTCTAATTGACTATTTATAACACATACAAATTATTTTTGAATAATGATACAAACAAGTAAAATTTTCACACAATATTGCATTGACTTGTGTGAAAAAAAAAATATATATTACATTGTTATAAAATAGCACTTCGTAAACATTGCATTGTTTGTGCATACAGTCCTGACATCATATTTACAAATAAATAATACATAAATAAATAAATAACAATGAGATATTTTTTTACAAATTGCATTGCTTTTGCATTACATATATTTAAATTGCAGTTCAGACAATATAGAAATAACATAGGAAAATGAAACAATTTGGTTTTTTTCTTCTTCGTTGGAATAGGCAATTGAACTATTAAAATGCCTTGAAATTACTATCTAAAAACATGTATTTTACAAATTGTTCATGTGAACATTATAAAACATTTTTTTATTTTCCATATTTGTAAAATATAGGAAAATTCAGACCGCTTGATAATTAAAACTTCCATTTCTAAATGATAATTGACTTAAAAAAACAAATACGCTTTATCAACCTCGAATTCAAATTTATTTAGCGAAAAACTGTTTAGACGGTATTTCCTTAAAACATAAAAACTAAATTATCAGCATAAATACGTAGAAAAGCGAAAATAAAAAAAGCAAACTCATATTTTTCAGGAATAGGCTGAATGGTGATATTAAAATGCAATTGACGAAGAACTTTATGAGCTAGTAGTTCTCATGTTATACGTGAATCCTCCTTTAGTAGTTTTAGTGGAGACTCCTGAGTATTAAAGTGAAATTAATAAATTTTACGTAAACCGCTTGAAAAAGATATAAAAAATATTCATCCAGGATTTACGGAATCAACCAAAAAAAATAGATTGCAATTACTTCTATAGCCATTAAATATTATGTAGCTTACTGTTCCGTTCATATAAAGTCATTTGCACAGAGTAGAGTGGACACTACACCTGCATAACAATTATTACTTTTTTTACTACCGGTATATGATGTTTTAATATTTAAAAAAAATATAATTCTTGTATTGTGTATATATTTGAATTGTTCATTTGCCTTCAACCCCGTAGGATATAAATGTGCATTTCTTAAATTAATAAAAAAAAGAATAAAAAGAATAAAGCAATGGTAGGTTTATTTTTAATAAAGAACTTCAGTAAAAATTTGCTAATAGTCAACGCATGTACAATCTTATAAACTAACAATGTTAAAAATGAAAGCAATTAAGTTATATCATTTAATTTAATTCAGGAAATTGCAAGACAAATTAGTTTATCTTTCGTTTTATTTTAAATATTCCTACGCATCTTCATGGATACTGATTTTTATTGGAGCATAAAATATAAGTTGATAACCACTTAATTGTAATCTGTCAGTCAAAATTGATGAAATCCTAATAAAACAAATATTTAATGTAATTATGAGATATTTAAATTCGGATACATTCTGGCCTCTGATGATTCAATCGCATACCGTACGAATGTCTAATAACTATATGCATTATTTATGTTCCTGGTGCAGAGCAAGTTATTCCGTAAGGCGAGTGTGGAATGGTATTACAAAGAAATCATATTTTTCATAATTTTCCTACAACATTTTACTTTACTCTGATGGTGAGATTCAAATAAAAAATGGTTTTAACGTAACATTTAAGCATTATGTAATTTACAGTGCATCTAAATGGAATTTGTATACACACTTTTAAGAAAAATTTATAAAATATAGCACCAAAATAAAGGTTATCATTCCTTGTTCTTGCTAAAGTTAAAGTTTGCTCAATCAGCGAGTCAAGGGTCGGGACTTATAACCACGACAACTTTTTAAAAGCTTCATTGGCGAGTCTTTGATTACATAGTATAGATTTCTTTAAAAAAAAAAAAAACAGTTTAAACAACAAATTAAATTGAACACTTTGTTGTTTTTGAAAATAACATTTTTATAATTCCAGAAGGATTTCGTTCTTATAAATTCAAGAAGGATTTCTGTGGAGTCAGTATAGGGTCTATTGATTTAATGTCTTTCAATAGTTCGTGGTGTGCCTTGGTTCTGGTCTTTGGAAACATTTCAGTTATTTGTTCAGCACGCTGTTATAATAAACGTTTGAATTGTTGATAGAAGACTGAAGGTTATACATTGGTTTGTATCCCAGGATTCGTTTGGCTTTGTCATAAGTCACGTGAAAGGTTTTATTCAGGAAACGTATTCCTTCTATGTTGAAATATGTGTTTACCTTTTTCCACGGTCTTATAACGGCCATCACAATTTGCACAATAATAACGAGGATCAATACCAGCCATAATGGAATATACCACGAGGAAAACGAATGTCCTGTTCCATCTAGGTAAGGTTGCAACAAACTTGGTAACGTCTGCAGAGGGGTGTCGTCTGCTGCATAGAAATATTCTCCACCTATATCTACCCCTTTCCGCATGACTTCCAGTGCCTTGACGAACATCATTGCTACATTACCGACGTACGACACTTGAATTTCAGCTTCCATTTTACCGAGCTTTGGAATACGTGGTATTAGAGTACCCTTCACGTGCGTCACGTACTGGTATACAAGGTTGATGTCTAATTCTCCATACATTGCTAATGGCAGTATAGCACATGTCTTTAGCTCTTTTCCTGGATTAAAAGTACAGACGTATATATGTAATAAAAGGAATTTAGTTTTTGTTAAAGACACCTTTTGTTAGGAAAGTACTTGCCGTGGAAAAAACAAGCTAAATGAGCTAGAATATGAAATAATCTGCGTTTCCTTTCATTTGAGCAATTTTAAAAGCTAAATATAAAAGATTCTATCGACTTTCACAATGACTCTTACCAAGAAATGTTGTTTTATGAACATGAATCTTTAATTAATATTTATATTTCACATTGTAAAACAAAAAAAAATATTAACTAGTATACATTATTGTTAAGAGACCAGCTGAAACCCGCCTCCCAGTGTGGGATTTTTATCGCTGAGTTGAAGACCCATTGGTGGCTTTGGACTGGTCGGGTTGTTGTCGTTTTGTCACATTCCCCGTTTCCATTCTCAATTCTATTTCCTTATAGAAAACGTAAGGAATGTAGACGACATGGTATAGTAAGTGCTTGTCGTCAGGTTCAAGATGTGGAAAACATCGTCCGTTTTAATAATAAGATCTCATAATTTCGTGATTTAGGAAAAGAAATACAACAAAACAACCAAAGAACCAAAGAACAATAAATAAATATTTACGAGTACTAGTAATTTAAACCCGTACGAATAATATGTAGAAATGATTTAATTCTATAACAAAATGATTGCTTCATGCTATATTTATGAAGCATACCATTTTGTTGAAATTTGTGTATTGTAGTTTTCAGGATTGTCTATTTTTATAAGTTGAATTTATAATTAATTTTACCATTCTTCAAAATGTCTCCATTGGCGCCGAGCACCATATTCTGAGCTTTAAGCTTTGTCTTTGCATACTTTTCAAACATAAACTTGTGTGGTATAGGTACTGTTGTTTCTGTTCCCTTCTTGACTTCATCATGCCCAACATAAATTGAAATTGAACTGCAGTATATTAGAATCGGAACACTGTTGACTTTACATGCCTCTAATACTACTTCCGTGCCTACAAAATTTTAAGAAAATAAATCGTTTGTAATTTTTACCTACTATAAAGTCGAACTAAGGTTAATCAAGACTAACCCTCTGTTATTGTCGAATTCTTTTTACCGAAGTCTGTTACAGTATCATTCTGCTTGAAGCATGTGTACTCCTTACTAGTTGCAAAAAGGGTACTTGTATAATCATTGACGAAAGAAAATCTACGAGAAAAATCGGTACTATTAGTCTAGAAATGTATTTGTCCTTTGCATTATATACCTCGTTTTCTGTTTCCATGTAATATTTGCAACTGGCAGTAAAGTTCACAACAATAAAAAAGAGATTGCGCCATATCCATATTCAAAATACCACGATGTTTACTTTTAGAATAATGTAAACCAGGCACGCTCAACATTAAAAGTTAAGGAAGCAAATTAACGAGCATTAAACATCGCCTATGTAGAAGAGAGGATTTAAAAGTCAAAACTTTTTCAGAATTTCAACCCTAGCTTTTGAAAATTAGTATCATTAATGAATAAAAATTAACGAAAAGTAGAATATCATTAGTATCATGCAAACACCAGGTACATGACGGATTGTACTTACGATCCTCAAATACTCTTTGAACTTAATTCAAATGATTTAGTCAATGCTTATACATGTATGTCAGACGTGTTACTTGTTCCATGTTTTTCTCCAGACAATAAATAAACTACAACGTGTTACTTTACGTGTACTTTGCATTTTTATTTTAAAAGTGCCTCTTATTATGTTTATATGTCAGACGTGCAATATTTCCATGTTTTTTTCCTTCTCCAGACAATACATAAACCACGACGTACATGTATAACTTTACGTGTAACTACGTGTTTCTGTATGTGTATTTGCATTTTGTTTTTAAATGCCACTTGGTATGTTTATATGTCAGACGTGTAACTTGTTCCATGTTTTTCTCCAGACAATACATAAACCTACGACATGTAACTTTGCGTGTATTTGCATTTATGTTTTTAAAGTGCCTCTTATTATGATTAAGGATGTTCGCTTGTCATGTTTTGGAATTTTTGTCAGATTTTCGTAATCCTCTGGTTTTATCTATTTGAATGCCCTTAAAATTTTTTGCCCATTGACCCCCATTTTTCTTTTTAAAAATCTTTTACATGCATAATTATAAGCCATCTGTAAAAGTCTTATAAAATCTTAATTATTTTTTAATAGTTTTTGACAACTTTAACTTGTCAATGATAAAGCTATGAAAAATCAAGAGAGAATATTTTCCATAAAATTTCAATGGCTTATATCTCGAAAACAAGCACATTGACCTATATTTTATTTTTGCTCTTTTGTTCCTTTATTAATCCCCTATCAATATATACTAGTGTTATGAAAAGCTTGTTATTTTGAAACTGAGTAGCGAACTTCATTAAGTAACAATAGGTTCTTTTATGTATTATGAAATGTAAAATAGATAGATGATTGATTTATTGGTGTTATATGCCATTTTTATCACTATTGGCTATTTCGTGGCGGTCAGTTTTTATTAGTCGAGGAAGCCGGAGTGCCCGGAGAGAACAACCGGCCTTCGGTAGGAAAACTAACAATTTTTATCCTAGTCAATTAAGATTTGAGTCGAAAGCACCTGCCACGTATGGGATTCGAACTCACAATCTCAGTGTTGACAGGCTAGTAATACAGGAGTTAGATTACTTGGATTACTCTAATACCGAGGCCCCTGATATATAGATGATAAGCGATTCCGTAGTATACATGTAATGAGGAACTTAGCATAGTAAACATTTTTTTTTTCTCTTAAAATAAAAGTATTTTACCTTTAATGTTAACCTCTTGTAATGCCTTTTCATTAGGAAACAATGTGGAATCCACTAGTGACGCTATATGGAGCACAGCATCTGCTCCCTTACACGCTTCACTTACAAGGTCCTTGTTAGTGATACTTCCGGTGAAAGACCGAACTGGGAAAGATTCTTTATACTCTGAAAAGATAAAGTGATACTTTCGGTGAAAGACCGAAGTGGAAAAAAATTTTATACTATGAAAAGATAAAGTTAATATTAATTTTCCGGGCAACAAACAATACACTATACGTATTAAGTTTTACATGTGTACATTTACTCGTTTTCGAATAATCGACATGCGTGTATGGTGTATGTATATCATTCTGGACAAAATCCTGCTCAGCACTACTTAAGTGTAACTTTGTTATACAAAAACGGTCCAGCAGTAAGACATATGCTCAGCCAAACGGACATCCCCTAAACATGGGTTTAATAACAGGACAGAAGATGGCAGAATGGGACATTAAAGTTTAATAAAAAAAAAAAAAAATGATACGACCAAGAAAATAAGTCACGTTTGTAACAGAAAATTAAAAGGAGAAGAAGCCATGAGCTGAAGAAAAATACACAATACCATGTTACAAAAGAAGAACGACGAAAACAACTGAATGAAAAATAACACTTTATAAATTCCGTGCGTCGGAAGTGCTTTTCTGTATTTACCTTCATCAGGAATGCTCCAACCTAAACATCTGAAAGCCCCGGATGTATAAACCAAACACATGAAGGGATAGAAGTTTTAGTTTGGAGTTACCGTGCAGTTTTGTAAAAAATTGTGATTTTTTTTTTAAAGTAGAATATAACAATTTTTAGTTGCTGCCATTGTAGAATTCCAACAACCCCTGGAACGTCGATGATCGGCCATAGCACAAGAGAGTCGGTATTTGATTGATTGATTGCTTGATTGATTGATTGGTGTTTAACGTCACTTTCAGTACTATGAGCTATTTCGTGGCAGGCAGTTTTTATTGGTGGAGGAAGCGGGTGTCCGGAGAGAACCACCGGTCATCAGCAGGAAAAGTGACAATCCTTGTCAATTACGATTGGAGTCGAACCCACCTGTCACGTGCGGGGTTCGAAGTTACAACCTCAGTGTTGACAGGCTAGTGACGAAATTGTTTAACTACTTAGACCACTCAGCCACCGAGGCCCTTTCGGTATTTGAAAGATAGAAAGAAGGGTAATGGTGGACTCATGTTTTGTATTTAGAAATTCTATGGTAAAAAAAGCCCGTCATCCTGATTTTTTAAATCTTTATGGACTCTGAATATTATTTACGTCCTTCATAATCATATCAACATTCACGTGCTTACAACACTCAAGATAACTGCATATCAATAACAAATTGTTCAATAACGAAAACACGGTCATTGATACATTGAAATTTATTTATCATCATTTACAAGTTGAATAAATAATTGTCTGGGGTAAAGTTGATTGATATAACATAATATGTCTCACTTAATTACTGTTATCTTGTATATTGTTTACCTGTCTGGGTACATTTATATGTACTGAAATAATACAAATAGTTGTAGATTAAATTAACGCATGCGTATTCATCACGTAACCCATTAAAATTTTTTATACATTTCGAAATATTCAGATAAAAAAACTGAATATATAAAAATATTCCATTTTTTTTAATTTGTCAATTATATTGGGATATTTCATTTTGGTCTTAAGCGTATATCATGTACTAGATATCGTCCAACTTAAGTGTAAATCAACAATTTTGATCTATTTAATTACCAAATCATTTAGTTATGGTGGATTATACTCTCACTTAAGATGTTAAGGCACTTTAATTGAAATTGTTCATAAATGTTCCTTAAAAATAGTTGTATATACATTGGAAATTTATATAAACAAGAATATGTGTCAAAAGGACATCATATTAAACATATTAACTAAGTTTCAAGGTGATGTGACCACAACACAGTAAACTACCTTGAACCAAAGCCTTAATCTGATACGGGAAGAAGGAAGTAACGGACAGACGCCCAGACTGAAAGCAAATAGCACCTTTTATATCGTAGGCGGTCACTAGAAATATAGATAACCCGTTCCATATTTTTAAAGAGGAAATATTTCTTGGGCAAACAATATTTTATTCAGGCGTCTTTATAAGATAAAAAGCAAAAAGGGGATACCCATTTTTTTCACAAAGATGTTTAACAAGGACGTATCTAAAGAACACCATGTTCGCCAGTAAATTCTAAGTCGACCATATATTATTCTGATATAAGACAACGGAAATTTGGTAAGAATTGATTTAGTTGCTCGTTCCTTTTGTACTTTCTTATTAAATTTAACATCTGTTTATAGGATAGTAGAAAGTATTTTATTCAGCAAGTAGTTTTAATCATTATATTTTTACTGTTTAAAAATAAGATGTGGTATGATTGCCAATGAGACAACTATCAACCAGAGACCAAATGACATAGATGTAAGAAACTACAGATTACCGTACATCCTTCGACAATTAACAAAACTGATGCCTTACAGTAAGCTGTGTGGCGGGGTTAAACATGTTTGCGAGGGTTCAACCCTCCCATGTATCCATTGTATGGTCTCATAGATAGTTCATAATTTCTTATTAATCTCAAGCCTACACGTGTTCGGCTTATTATATTTTCTTTCATTGCTTTTAACCTCAATGGTTATGGTCACCTTAAATTCTTCCGGTAGTAAAACCCAGTGGCATGTTGTGTGGTGTGTATTAAGTACGCAGCTACGCCCGGTTAGATTTGATACAATCTAACGCATCATATATGGAGAGTGCGATGCCCTTTCTACATAGCTTAAAGTAGCATGTAGTAAGACAAAATGTATTAATAATAGTAATAATAATAATGTTTATTCAGGTAAAAGCAATATATATAAATACATAACAAGATTTAGAAACTTAGCTAAATACAACCTTAAGATATTGTAATGGTTGTGCCTTTATGTACATCTAATGCCTTAACCCGTGGATGACCCATGAAAGCAAAAAAGGTTATTTCCAATGGGTCCTTATAGTCTGGGTAATAAAAAAAAAACATGTATCATTTAATTTTATAGCAATAAATAGTATGAATCACAGCTTAAAACCCCTTTTTAACACATCCTCTTTTTCCGGAGGTAGTCTAACTTACACGTCTTTCATCAAGGTCGACCTACCTGTAGGATTAGATGTTTATTTGTTTTGTTCTCGTACTGAATAAAAATATTTCCACTGAGCGTGAAGCAAAAAAAAAAAAAAGATTAACCACCAACCATTTTTTGGGTCTTTTTAGAAAATATATGTGTTAAATAAATGTTTATGAAAGTGTTACCCTTCAAGAGCTCCTGTATTCAACAAGTATCCAGTAACCCTTATCGTTTATATCATTTATATCTATTGAGTTGTATATTTTTTCTTGTTTCCGAATTTACCTATTGTCAGTAACGGGTTTTCCGTTATTGCTTAGGCCTTGGTTTGTCCTAATTCTTTCCCGATATATAAAAATACTTGTCGGTTTAAAAGGTAGGACCTGTTGAAAGGTACAAATGTATAAGTTTGATACATTATCTGTCAAGATCCATGATACTGAGGTACTATACATAATAATTAATATTGATACTATAATAAAGTATTTAATCCCATTTTTAACATTCCTTTTTTAGCTGCTTCAGTTTTTCTTTTAAAGCGATTTTCATCAATATAATTTACCATTTCTATTTCGAAAGGAGTTTGAAGCTTTATTACTTGAAGACGGCGTTTTATTTTTTGGTTTTTGTTTCCGACCAAATGACTTAAATATTGGACATCGTTAAAAAAAAATGCGTAATTAGCATATTAATTAAATTTGAGTCTCGGTCAATTTTCGAAGATACCCCCAGGAAACAGTCTTTATTCATTGTTGAATTTCCGACCAAAGGAATTATATATTGGACATCGTTAATAAAATGTGTACATGTTATTAGCATATTGATTTAATTGGAGTCTCGGTCATTGTTTCGTAGACACATTATAGTCTTTGTTCATTGTTGAAGGCCGTATGGTGACCTACAAAATGAATGGTTGCTTACATATTTGTCATTTGGTCTAAGGTGAATAGTTGTCTCATTGGCAATCATACCACATCTTCTTATTTTTATATTATGTCAATATAAAGAAATGTGACGGAAATTACTTTTATTTTTGTTTGATGTTACATACAGACTGTTTGAATATGACATGAAGATGCATATAGATGTGCAATAAGGAAATAGTGAATAGTTTTTTTTTATCGAAATATCTAAGATTCTTGTGACGTATATTACTCATTGATACTATATTGGTGTATTGTGTTGGTGTATAAGCTTAATTTATCTTTACTAAGGTCGGTGGTTCTCTCCGGGCACTCCGGCTTCCTCCACCAATAAAAACTGACCACCACGAAATAGCACAATAGTGTTGAAAGTGGCGTTAAGCACCAATCAATCAATCAATAATTTATCTTTACTAATATAAGATTGCTTGTTTACCGTCCAGTGGAAAGTATATTTACTTTCATTTATATAATTTAACCATATTACTTGTGCAAGTTAAATTTTTATATCTGAAGATGGCGTTTTTTCTTTTTTCTTTATTGTGTTTGTGTCCCGTACATAGTTCAATTTAATAGTTTATGATTGATTGCCTACCGTCTAGTCGAACGGTTGAACGTAAACAAAAAGATAACTTTTTAGTTATGAACAAAACAGCGTTCCAGTGTCATCATATTAAACTGGTTAATGGATACATGTTATTAATAATAATAATTCTTTATTGTAATACAAGTAAAACATGATACTTGTGACACATACAACAACAAAAAATAAACTCATTTGAATACATGTTGTGTACACTGAATATATATACAAGCAAACATAACTTAAGAGTCCCCTGTCCTTAGCTCTAAAGACTGTTTTATAAAGGACCCAGTTTTTTTTCTTTTTGATTATACTTGAAGGATTTCGCAGGACTACTAATTTTTCAGTATGAGAAAGATTAAGAAAAGTATGATGATCTATCCCACTGTCATTAAAAAGTTTTATACGTAATATTTCAATATTTTGACAGTAAAGAAGAAAGTGGTTTTCATCTTATATGATTTTACAGGTTAGACATATTACATACATTATACCTGATCAAGCCTGAAAATGTCAGTTTATACTCCCCTAAAAGTACGTGAATCAACAACAAAAAACCTCAAATTAATTATGAAGCATAATTCAAGTAAATTTGCCAAAGCAAAATTTGTTTGATCATCTTCATGTTTTATCGCAGTTTCGCGCTGAACGGACGATAAATGAGTATTTATGTTTTAAGCATATCGAGATCACTTAGTTTAATGACAATAAAATATTTTATTGAAACATAAACTGTACAATGTTTTCCTTTACATAGTTCCGAAGGTCCATAATTTTCATAAAATTTTTCATCAACACTCATTTTCAAATTTATTAATTTTATTTTCATGAAAAATTATTGAAATCGTAAGAATGAGAGCTTTTCAGTAATGTTCTACATGCTTTATATTTCAAGGGGTCGTGATGCACATCAACTGTTTCTGATTGGCGTAGGCTTTTGAATTGATTGATACATTGTTGATATCAAAATCCACCAAGACTTTTAGGTTATAATGTTAATGTATAAAAAGCAAATCTTGACGTAATTTAGATTTCAACTAACACCAACTCCACATCTTATTTTTCGTATTGAGCGAGATGTTGTTGCAAAATCTTTCTCAAGATTGGTAAATGTTGTTTAAGTGCTTGCAAGGATTCCTTTTCCATTATTAATATTTTGAAGGGACATAACTCCTACAAAAAGGTTCAATCAGCACCAGTTTTTTAACTCCGGTGAGATACTGGTGATAAAACATTTCGTATCGATTTAATCAAATTCTGTAAAAAAAATTAAATATCTCAACTTTCCTTTTGGTTTTTGACGGATTTCGTAGCAAGTATGGAATTTAATATGTTACTAAATGGATATATTTTTTGTTTTGTTTTTTATTTCTTATATATTTTTGTACTTCTGTCTATTTGATTAATTTAAAAATGTAACATGGATCTGAGTTGTATTAATTTGTTATTTTTTATCCATTATATGCAATCATTTTTTTTCAGTCGAGCGTGGAATAGTCCAAATTTTAAGAAAAAAGCGACACACGCAAAGATTATGTTGTACACGTTTCCAGTTTATGATAGGGAACGATCTTACTCTGCGTTCATTCCAATACTTAAAGACTGTCTGTTGTGAAAGACCACATGATGACCTGGTTTTTTTTTGTGTGTTTTTTTTTTTTTTTTTTTTTTTTTGTCGTGTGGTTGCTTTCTCCTTGACGAAAACACGAAATCTCCTTTCATTCGAATGAAAAGTGTCCAGGAAGTGATCCATGGTAAATTAATAAGTCAATGTACTTAATAAGCTATCTGATCCTCCGACCTTCCTTGTCAAATCCGAAGATTGTGCAAGATACGTGCACGTGACAAATATGTATTATTAATAGGATATATATATATGTACATGTGACTAATAAACAATTGCACAATTCAAATTAATATATAGTTATGTATTGTTAAATATGAAGTAGGACAATCAAGACTTTCCATTAATAGTATTTTATAATAACGGCTGACAACAATGGCGAGGCATTCCAATATCATATTATATTTCCGTATAGAATATAACAGCTATGACTTCACGTTCTTTTCGTTACAATGATAACATTTTGCATTTAAAAACAGATGAAAACCTTGATATAAGTTTTTTATTTATGGTTGTAGAATAACAATGTAATTATAAGAATTGATGTTTCTTTTTTTATTTTTATTTTATAGAGTTGCAAAAGCGTTGATCGTACGCACATTTTCAATATTCCGCGCATCATACAACATATGCTTCGGCTAATGGTTTAACAATCCAATACAATTATAAAAAGAAAGATTCAATTCTTAAGTGATTAAAACATATATTTATATCGTATTGGAATAATTACAAAAAAATAGTATAAAAATAAGAAGCTAGATGGGGTAAGATTGCCATTGAAACAACTCTCCACCAGAGAACAAATGACGAAGAATTTAGCAACAGTTCACCGTATGGCCTTCAAAAATACGCAAAACTCATACCGCCTAGCAAGGTATAAAAGGCCCCAAAATGACAAATGCAAAACAATTCAAACGAAAAAACTAACGGCCTGATTTATGTACAAAACAATAATCGAATATAAAAGATAACAGCAACAAATGGCCATTTAAATAATGGGCCCTGACTTGGGCCATGCATATTCAGAATATGGCTGGGTTAAACATGTTCTTCGGGCGCCCAAACATTTGAGAATACTGTACTTTCTCTTTGTTTCTAATCAGATAACTATTTGAAACCGCTCTTCTCGTATATATATTTGTGATTCGTAAGAAAACCACCAAACATTATTTTAAATTGTAGGATTATAGGTGAATCGAATATATGCTTTCAGTCTATTGATCACTTTTCAGTGAATTTATAGCAAATCTAGATCTATTATTCAGTATTTAGTAAATTTAGGAAAGCAAATTAAAGTTTCTAAATAGTTTGAAATGTACTGGGTTCATCTTAACTGACCGAAGCAAGGTTACTGAAGCGTATTGAATTTACCACCGGTTGCTATTTAGAAAACATAACTGAGTGACTGATAATCTTTTTCATACTTTCAGATAAAAGGGTATTATGTATTATAAGCTTTCTAATAGACTGTGCTGACTGAAATGGCAAGGTTTTATTCTTTTGTAAACTCTTATAAAAATAAGATGTGGTATGATTGCCAATGAAACCACTATCCACCAGAATTCAAATGAAGTGGATGTGATTAATTATAGGCAACGGTTGTTTACTCTGTATATTCGTTTTTTGTCTTTGTAAATATGGTATAAACGGACAAGCGGATATACACATTAGTCATCACCGTGACTGTTTAGGGGCATCAAAACGACGGCTTGACAAATCAATCACATTGCTTGGAGAACATGATACATTTATTAGTTGTAATTGGCTTTGAACTAGCTTTCAGTAACTGCAAGTACTCTAATTTCGGTGCTTTGTGTCGATTGTTTTTATGTTAGTGGTTTTTGGGCCCTGTACAGATCTTTTTTCAGTTAAGCAAACCGCAACTGATTTTTAGTTATTCCTATGTTGTGCTGCTCCACCACTGTCCAAGGTTAGATGAAGGGTTGAGCGCTCACAAACATGTATACTCAACACATTATTTATGTGCCTGTCCCAAGCCAGGAGCATGTAGTACAGTGGTTGTCGTTGGAACATGGTCATATTTGTTTTTGGAAATTATTTTTTTAATTTTCTCGTTTGAATTGTTTCACATTTTTCAGATTGGGGATTGGGGCCTTCTATAGCCGACTATTTGGTATGCGTTTTTCTCATTGTTGAAGGCCTTGCGGTGGCCTATAATTGCTTACTACCACTTCATGTTAGCTCTTGGGGATAACTTTCGCATAGGCAGTCATATCACATCTCTTCATTTTTACTTTAAAAGAAAACAAAATTAATGTTCGACACTGAGAAAATGCGCATGTACATGTAGTCGATTGAGAATATGAAATATAAAAGAAGCTGTAATAGAATTTGTTTGTTATGAAAATACTTCGCAACGTATGCCCAAAATTTTAATTTTGATCGATTGGTTGTTGGTTGCTTAACATCCGACGGCAAGTACTTGATTCATATTAAGGGCAAGAAGTTCTCTTTAAGTTTACCAACCGGGATTACTGTTGAAAACGGCATATTTACCGGTGAAGGGAAGAGTCTTTGTCTTTAATATTGTACAGTATACTCCACTGCATTTTGACATGCTTCACAAAAGCTCCTTTTTATATTCGAATCTAAGTCAGTATACATTTGTTCTGAAGTACTTACCAAGCTTTTTTCTAAATGAAACGAGGTCTAAAACTCGTATTTCTTTCAGGTTCGAGGAATGAAGCTGCAAATGTTTGATCACATGTTGGCCGAGAAATCCACTTCCGCCCGTAACTAATACAACAGCAGAAGACATCTTATCTTCAAAAAAAAATGAAGCAAAATTTATTTTTGCCGTTTGGTTTTAAGTATACCGTGAGTGATTTGCTTTGTTTAGCGCAGAAGCCGACTTGGGCACTATGACATTTATTCGCTATCAAGAAGTAGTTTGTTTAAAAGCATAACTTAAAAAAAATAAACTGCTGTATTGTTCAATATTTTATTGAAGAGTTTAACTTTCTGTTTCGAACTCTGTAATAGATTTTTTTCCACAACAGAATTCGTATTTATCATAATATATCATTTAAAATTTTTACCGCAAAAATTGATTATTATATTAAATTATATCTAAAAAATCCACATGTATTTTGATTTCAATGTTTTTTAAGAATTTGCAATCGCAAACTAAAATATTCATACAAAAGAATTATTTGTTTAACGTAATAAGGAATGATTTCTAAAAAAATGTCCAATCCATGATTTAAAAAAAAAAAAAATCTCAATAAAATGCTATCCAAAGGGTTGATTGGGGCATTAAAAAATACTTATGTGGACTTCTCATAACGGTAGGAAAAAGGGTCGTCCGTTTGGCTGTGTGGGGTGTATAATTACAAACCCAAGTCTGGTCTGAGTGGGGACGTGTAGGAAGAGTATCATCTTCTCTTGACGTTACATAATCAATGTAATGACTCTTTGAGTGCATCTTACATGTAGATGCCCTGCTGCAAGGCAATACGTGCTCCCCTATCCAACATGTTCTTTTTACTAGTGAAGGTTTTAAATTCCCGCCCTTCATCCCGATCAACCTGAAGTGCAGAATCTATATAATAAATTGTGAATGAATTCTCGTCCTGAATTTGGATGAAATATTTGCAACTGGACATTCAGTAAACAACAACCAATCAATCCATGAAAGTATATTGTAAGTGATATTTATTCATATCTATTAATAGACATGCATAAAACATGCTATAGGATTACATAACAGTGACTAGTCACTTATGCAAATTCCTCTCTTATGTATAAGTGTTTTACTGTTTTAATTTTTATATATGTATGATTCAATACATTTAAAGTTATTGTAATTGATTTAAACTGTCAAAAGGTGAACCATATGCAAGACAAGAAACTTTATTTATATTAATAAGGTTATGAATATGTACTTTTAAAAATACAAATGGGTTATTAATTGCATGAAAAATCAACCGACAAGAAATTAAAATTTAAAACATGATTGTAAAGAAATTAAAAAGGAGTAAAAATACGTCAGTTTTAAAAAACGAAAATAAAATATATCTGTACATTTCAATAAAGATAAGTATTGAAAATGACGTAAACAAGTGTTTTTAATAATATAGAAGCCTTACTATGCAAACATATTTTTACGAGTGAGATTTAAGCTTAATAAAATTAGTTTAAAACATTTCTGATGACGGCTAATCTAGAAACATTTCTTGAACGCACTGCAATCGATAAAATACGAATATTTTTACTACATGTACTACTGGATTGACCCCGCTGCTTAAAAAAGAGAGGCGAACGGTACCAAAGGGACATTGAAACTCATTTGCAAATAAAAAAACTGACAATCTCTTGGCAACAACGACCAAAAGACAAACAACACTATACAAAACACAAAATAGAAAACCATAGACTGAGCATCACGAACTCCGACAAAAACTGGGAGTGATCTCAAAGAGTACCATCCGTCATCAGTCAGTGATTCGGAACTGGCATAATAATAATGATATTTTCTTTTTGTTAAGAATTGTGTAAGGGTACTTAAGATATAGAATTCTTTCGGAAAACTGGAGATTGAGCGGGTTTTTTAATCTATTAAGACCAGTTATCGCTTTAATACAAAGCATGCACAAAATACAATAAAATATAGTGGAGTGTACTTTATGCATGATTTGTGAATAATATATTGCTACAAACTGTTTACGGGAGAAGGCCTTTACACGTACGTGTATGATTTTGTATACTAGTATATGAAAGTTGTTAGTATACGATTTCTAAATTTACCAAAGAGTTAATAATGTTACGGATATTTTACCAGAGATTTGATATAGTGCCTACTCCTATGGATATCAGTTTCAGAATCTGAATAACATTTCAGATGCCGCAAAAGTTTGGATCTTAATAAGGTTGTGTGACGAGGGAAAACCAAATTGGTAATTTAGAGTTTTGCAAGTCCTTTGAAGAAAACAAACTTGAGTTGAAGACTATATGTATTTTAATTACATATTACATAATTATCCTTTTTTTTGATTGGTTGATAAATAGTGTACAATGTATTTGCAAAAACGTTTATAGATATGTCTTCTTTACGGAGACGTTTTATCATTTTTGATAAATCTATTTAATATTGTAGTTGCTAAATTCTGGAGGCAAATTGAAAATTGGATCAATTCAAATGTTTAATGTAACCATATCTATTAATACTTGGTGCAGATTAAACAGATATATCATGATGAGGAGGGGGATTTTCGAAAAATATCAGTCTTAAGAAGAAATTTCCTTCGACTTGTGGCTCAGGAAATTTAACCTTCTCTCTACTGGTATTTTTTGCAAATATCACTCCTGAACATGGTGTATCTGTCCAGTATTTAAAATATATGAAAATGCACAATGACGGATTTACAGTTTTCCTTCGTCACAAAATACCGTACTTATTATATTAATAGCGGATTTCGACTGTAAATATTTTTAGTTGTTTATTGATAAATCCTTCAAGAGCCACTACTATGTGAATGAAAAGATTCCAACTTATGTAAGTGTCCGCCTGCTTTCAATTTTTTTTATATATATATATAAAAGAAAAGAGACATATGCACCACATATCTGATTATCTTAAGTTTCTTACTAATAATGAAACACAAACACTTACGAAGTTAGTAAAGAGCTGCAACGATAGAAAAATCTGGTTGAGTGCCGATGTTTACAGAACTACTAATACCTTACCGTGAAATAGTATACAAAACTGACAAATTTCAGTTTATTATTCGAAGATATAGTGTCCTAGACTGATAACGCTGATGAAACTAATCATATCTTGTGACCAATGGTTATTTGATAAAATTCGGTTACATTGTACTGAATTCATCTATTAGAGGCTAGACAAAATAATTTTTACTACCGTAACGTTAATTTTAATTATTATTGTATAAAATGAAACTGATAAAATGGATGTCAAGTTAAAATGAAATAATCTATATACGTACAGAATGACGAAATAATCAGATTTACTTGGGTGTATTTTGGTTAATATTTACTTATAATTAAACAGATTTAATGAAATGTTTATATACTTATTATGGCTTGCTAAATAATCATTTCAATAATATGCATTGAAACGCATGTTTTCATTAAAAGAGAGGCAACATATACCAAAGGGATATTCAAACTCATAAGTCGAAAATAAACTGACAACGCAATGGCTAAAAAAGAAAAATACCAATAGACAAACAATAGTACACAAACCACAACATAGAAAACTTAAGACTGAGCAATACGAACCCCGCAGATCCTGCTCCACATTTGGCACCCGTCGAGTTATACATGTTAGTACAAACCGTTGATAAGTCTAATTCGGCACGTCACATTCGGGGAAAAGGGGACGGGACTGTAGTTACGACGATTGGAACATATCCGTTGTCATCTGTGAAACGGATATTCCATAACGGTCAACCAACTCGTGATGGCGTCCGTAAAATTTACAAAGGGATGATTTCAACTTCAATAATTGAAACTCTTGGACTAATAGCTCCCTGTGAACAGCAACCCTCTATCAAGGAAATCATGATAGGAAATACAAGGCCGTGAATATCGTATAAACTGGGATTTATATAGTCCGTATGTAGGCGGTGCTGGAATGTTGCTACATAGAAATGGAAAGTTCACAATTGGGAAACTGAAATTATCTCCTTTGTCGTACAGTTTTGTTATTAATCGACCCTCATTGTCAATTTCTAAATGTAAGTCTATTTAAAATTGTTTTGTAATTGTTTGCTTTAGGTCTTGCAAATTCAAGACTGCAATTTATCAGAATGTATGCATTCAGAAGACATATAATGGAGCAAATGAGTATTGGTGATTTCAACTTGACATTTGAATATAAGTTTAACGTGGATAATACAGCTCGACAGCAAACCAAAATCAAAAATGAAAATATTCTGTAAGTTCTATGGACTGCTACTGTTACCCTCCTGATCCATAGAGGGTTAGTAAAATCCATAGGGGTGAGGCCGAAGACCGAATCTTCTTTGGATTTTACTAACCCTCTATGGATCCGTAGGGGCTAGTAACGAATCGTATAACGAATTTATCGCAAACGTGACTTTTACTGCTAAGTCTTATAAAAACAACAATGAAATACAAGAACAAATAATAGTAGACGTGACGTCATGATACTCCTATGAAGTCTTCTGATCCCCTCCAGATCCTTAGGGGGTCATCACGTGACGGCGTTAAACCAATCGCAACGTTATAATTTACCCGTGGTGCGATAAAAGATATAAATGGTTTACAACAATAATTAAATATCTATACGACAAACTTTTAATATTTGCGTGTCTAGAATAATTGAAAGAAAATGTAGTTTAGTGAGGTTACTATGGAAATTTGTTATTGCCAATTTTTACACTATAATGTTTACTTCATAACTTATAAAAATAACCAGCATGACTATTGTAACCCGCTACATATCATTGTACCTTTTACTAAAATGTGTTGATGGTAAAATATTTGGTTGTTCCTGTTGATTAACTCAACATGCCATAAACCCGGATCGATAAAGTGGATGACATGATGACGCAGACACCTGTCAATTGTTAAAACCTGCGTATACCCATCTTGATGTCTTTTGGTTGCTGTCTCATCAACGTCATATTTAAATTAATATAATTGCATGTACTGTGACGTCATTTTTTTTTTTTTTTTAATTTTGTAGTATGTTACTATTTCAGTGAAAAGTTAGGTCAAATAATGTCATTACCGCACCCTGACTGCCACTGGTGAATGAGGTTGTGTTTAATTTGGACAGAAGTTTGGTTTGCAAAAGGCAACACATGGACCATGCAGATAGTTTTTGTAAGGGTTATTTTACTGTTTAGAACGTTCCACTATCTTTAGCCATCCGATGTAACACCCCTATTCTGACCGGACGTGGCTGTGTAATTAAACACCCCGCACAGCTAAACGGAGGTCACACATTAGGAAGGGTTTTACTGTCTGAATGGGAAATTCCAGGGCTGACCATATATCAATACCCCCCAGTAAACCCATTTGTTTTATTCCGGGGATCAATAGTCTAACAATACAAATGTGAGATGAACGATTAAAAAAGCTCAACCCATTCAAAAACGAACACAAAACAAAACTGACAAACCTTATAATTCCTGTACTAAATAACTCAAAGACCGTTGATAATCGTTTATATGTTTGTTGCCAATGAAACGTTTCCAGGAAAATGTAACTTTACTACATGTAAGCTAAGGAGATAAAAATAATATTCCCTCGATCCGTATGGTATGTCGTGTCCTTGATGAGATATCATTTCATGAAATTGTGTTTCCTAGAAGTAAATAGTGTTCTGTCAAATATATTTTACCCTGCATTCACAAAGCAAAGTTGTACAAATAACAGGTAAACTCATACATGTAGTTTTAATTATGAATTAAAGGAGATATAGGATATGCGTTAATGAGACAGCGACCCATCGACACATGCACCAAAATCCAGTCAAGCTTAGCGTTATAACAAAGGTGTTTGTTTAAGACAAACGGTGATGTATCGCTAGATTTCAATGGCTGATAACATAAAAACAACAATCAAATAATTTACAATGAACTCACGTGCACGTTTTTATGTACAAAAAATTTACAACGTACGATGAAATACTATATCTTTAAAATCAATTACTTTCAGACTGGTTAATTAAATGTTTCAATCACTATTTGTACATGTAACAGGTTTGGGGAAAATGTCTAGCATGTAAATCTTTATTGTTTTATGATGGTGAAAAAACCCACTTTCAATTGGGTTCTCGTCCGGTAAATACCGGAAAGACCTAGCATCTTAAAGAAAAGTGTAATGATTCTTAAGGCTTCCGTATGATGCAGAGCACAGTTATCATCAATATAAATATTCAAATCTTCCGGAAAATATTGGCCGACCACGACAATCCTCCGTATGTCAAACTAGCTTTATGCCAAAAGATTAGAATAAATGTTTTAATGAGTTTCCAGCATTCGTAAAAATTCCAAAATTCTGAATTATGCACCTTTGATTGAATATGTTTAATGAGAAAGCGATTGATTTTCTTAACAAAACAAAAACGAAAAGAACACGTTGAAAATTTTATGCGTCTTGGATTTACCTTCATCAGAAACGCTCAAAGCCAAATATTTGAAAGCCAAGGATGTATAAGAACCGAAACAGTTCAGCTATATGACCAAAAAGAATCTAAAAAAGTAGCCTAATCGATCTAAGGTCAACTTTGCCTGATGGAGTTTAAACCTTAGTTTCTTTACAGTTTCAAAATTTATAAACGGACAATTTTAGAAAGGTTTGTTCTAAATCATGTCAGTACCGAAGTACTGACTACTGAGCTGATGATACGCTCGGGGCGGTTAGTCCACTAACAGAGGTATCGACCCAGTGCTGTAAAAAAAATCATAATTTTGTAATTACGTCAAATAGTTCATTTACGTCAAGGGATTAACCTTAGCTAGAAAAACTAGTGTTCGTACGTCTTATTAAAACTTGAGGATTGGAATAA
This sequence comes from Mytilus coruscus, assembly GCA_017311375.1. Classification (NCBI taxonomy): domain Eukaryota; kingdom Metazoa; phylum Mollusca; class Bivalvia; order Mytilida; family Mytilidae; genus Mytilus; species Mytilus coruscus. The sequence goes on along the minus strand of CM029598.1, from coordinate 72,427,180 downwards.
ATATCCCAGAGTATCCCAGAGGAATGGGATACATATCCCAAAGGATTGGAATAAGTATCCCAGAGAATTGGAATAAATATCCCAGAGGATTGGAGTAAATATCACAGAGGATTGGAGTAAATATCACAGAAGATTGGAGTAAATATCCCAGAGAATTGGAATAAATATCCCAGAGGATTGGAATGAACATGATGAATATCACAGAGGATTGGAGTAAATATCCCAGAGAATTGGAATAAGTATCCCATCTGATACAATTAGAAATTTCTAAGAGGATGACACAGTTATTCCTTCTTACCATGTAAGTACTATATAATACATTTGTTTATACTTACCATGTAAGTACTATATAATACATTTGTTTATACTTACCATGTAAGTACTATATAATACATTTGTTTATACTTACCATAAGTACTATATAATACATTTGTTTATACTTACCATGTAAGTACTATATAATACATTTGTTTATACTTACCACGTAAGTACTATATAATACATTTGTTTATACTTACCACGTAAGTACTATATAATACATTTGTTTATACTTACCATGTAAGTACTATATAATACATTTGTTTATACTTACCACGTAAGTACTATATAATACATTTGTTTATACTTACCATGTAAGTACTATATAACACATTTGTTTATACTTTCATGGTCTGACAGAGATGAATTATACATTAATGAATATTGATGCTCAAGTGAACAGTCTAAACCACATGTATTCAGGACGGTAATTTTTTTTATATAATTTTTTTATAAAAAAACGCATAATAATGTGCAAAGTTTGTTTTCACACTTTTTTTGTAAGGTATAAAGTTATAGTGTGAATAGTTTTAATTAATCTTTTATTTAGTTATTGTTGAATACATTTTCGATAAGTTAATAGTATTCGTTCAAAATAAAAGTATCTTTTATCTTGTTTTTCATACGGAGTCAGAGATAATTATGGCAAAACATATATTCGAACCCTACATGATTTGTAAAATAATTATCAAAACTGAGGTCTCATTTCTAACAAATTTTAGGTAGAATATAATCTTTTAAATGAAAAATCGAGAAATCAACCCCTTCAAAACAACAACAGACAAAATATCACAATATTCATTTGCTAATTTTATTGTTGAGACAAAATACCTTCCTATTAACATAAACATATATGTACCTTATTGCCATCCTCTTTAAACAGTCCTTCAAAGTTTTTAGCTCACCTGGCCCGAAGGGCCAATTGAGCTTTTATCATCACTTGGCGTCCGTCGTCGTCCGTCGTCGTTAACTTTTACAAAAATCTTCTCCTTAGAAATTTATCAAAACTTGGCCACAATCATCATTAGGGTATCTAGTTTTAAAAATGTGTCCGATGACCCCGCCTGCCAAACAAGATGGCCGACATGGCTAAAAGTAGAACATAGGGGTAAAAATCAAGTTTTTCTATTATTTTGAAAACCGTTATAGATAGAGAAAATCTGACTGGCGCAGAAATGTTCAGAATGTTGAGCTCTACCAATTGTTTATAAACGTCAAAACTGTCAGACGACTTCTTATAGAAGTTATTGCCCTTAAATGACGAATCTACTAACAAGTCAAATGTTGTCGATATAGTTATTAGACTGTCACTCTTTATAGGAGTGATTGCCTTTAAATGAGGATTTTTTTACCCTCTTCTGTGTTTTGAGCAAAAACTAAAGAAGATAGAGAGAGAAACTAAACAGACTGAATGATCAGCAATCCAAGATCAACAAATCAGAGATTTTTGTCATGAATTATATTCTCGTCTACAATGTTGGAGAGTGTCCTTTGTTGAATATGCACATAGACCAAAATGAGCGACACAGGCTCTTTAGAGCCTCTAGTTTTTTGTTTATTTCACTCTAAAAATAAACTGATATTTTTGGGGCATACAAGAGTTAGTCATCGTGCATACTGAGTAATAAAATTCAATACAAACGAATCACACGTCGTACCCAATAATTTGTTTTTTTTTTTAATTATATTTTTGTACAAAACCAACACGCATAGCATGGAAAATGTCACCCCATTCACACCTACTTTTTGCACTTCTGAGACGACCGCCTGTGTTTTACCTTCAAATTCTATGACGGATATGCTACACTTGAGACTAGATCTACACCGTTCAAACTCCGTCAACTTTGCCACTTTTTCACACCTCAGATATGATAAAAATAATACAAACACATAATGTTGCTGCTTGATTGATAATACATGTACACGGGGATTATTCATACCATGGAAGTAATATTAAAAGGAATAACAACGACTAATTAGCATGTATTAATGGCATGCAGCCCTTGTACTAAAGTCATATGATTTTATCCAATTATAGTCTCAGCGGCAAGACCCCTTTGGTTACTATCTGTGATACCGCGGTTGTAAAATGGCATCTGGAATTTCTTATGTCATGTGATTTTATCGAGTACGGTAATTATAAAGCACCTGTGGGAAATCCTACTTAATTAGTTAACAAGGTGGCGCTGTATCATATAAAACTTCTACCTTCAAAAAGAAATCGAATGATGTAAAAAACTTGAAAAACGAACGAGAATTGTTTTTACACTACAGCAGTTAAACATAGAAAATTGTATTTATTTTTGCCAATTTTTGCTTTTTTCCTTTCGTTTTAAACTAATCTAAAAGTATTTTCCGATTGAAAGCGGATCCCGAGTAAAACAGGTAATAACGATGATGCGATCAGGTTTCACATGATGTATAACAAAATAATAAGAAATGTGCAAAGTTTATCGAGATTTAAAAAAGGATATTTACCTTCAAGTATTTTAAATTTATGTATATGTTATAAATGTCATTGATTACATTATTGAAACTGGACAACTAAAATCGGGATAATAACTTCGTAAATGTTTATTTTAAAAAAGTGTTTCAATACAGTTAATATAACACGCTACAGCAAAAATAAAAACAAACAGACAAAATTAGCTGGACCCTATCTGCCTAACCGCAAATTCATTTATACGAATTAGTTTAAAGAATAGAAACGTTTGTGAATATTTTAATTGACTGGTATACACGCATGACTTGGATTATTCATATTTAATAAAAGGGGGTCCAAACATATTTTTTGTACACTCATATTCTTATTTTTTAAGAAATGGCGTCTTAACTGTCTGTGAATATTAAAATTGAAAACGATCCACCCATGTTCTCCAATTTCATATGTGCTAGCTGTTGGCTTTAACTATTTTAAAAGATAGAAATAAACAGAAATAGGAAAATTAGACTAAAATCAACATTGAACGAATTACTCTATTCGGCAGCGTACATCAGCGGAATGTAACGAGTGGACTATTCGGATTACTTCGCACGTATGTACGACAACAACTTGTCTGTTCGTAATTTTCCGTGAACACGAAAACGACCGAAAAGTGTCAGTGATTTGATCGATCACATTCGGAGAATCAACTACCATTCCATATCGTAAACTGATTAACGAGTAATCGAAAGATAGGCGGTAACGCAGATGAAACCTTTGAACTGGCGTTGTTGTTATTCCTTTCAATATAACTTCCATGTTCATACACTCTTGAAAGGATCGAGGCTGTAGGATTCCTTTTGCACGTTGACAAATATTCGAGACGAAAGACTTGTCGTGGAAATGTGCACGTGTTTACACTCTAGGATTGGCGTGGGATAATCAACCGTGTTACACAACTGTCCATAGATGCAGATTTATATTACATTTTTTATAATATAAAAATGAAGATGTAGTATGATTTCCAATAAGTCAACTCTCCATCAGACACCAAATTACCTAAAGAAGTTGCCATTTTTTAAACCAAGGATTGACCAGACGTTATGTGGGTGTGGATGGGGTTTACTGAATAGAGAATAATGGGCAAAACGTGCAGAATAAAGTACAAAAAATAATACAGAATAGAGAAAATAGGGCAAACAAGTAAAGAATATGAGGCGCTAAAATATATAGAATGGAGAGTAATGGCCAAAAAAATATAAAGAATAGAGAAAAAGGACATAAAAATGATTTTGATTTAGATATCTAAGATAAGAAGACTGCCGTTACCAAGGATCGACCTATCCTATTCCCAGTGAGCACTAAGGTTGCTCGGAATGATAATGCAACTTCCCTATTGGACTATTATCAAAGTACTTGTTGATTGATTGATCGATTGATTGACTGATTCAATAAAAGTCAACATAACTTATTTGAGATTGAACATGCATTCGATTAGTTAACCTTGAAGAAAGACTAAGATGTGTCTTGTTTTGTCTGTATTTAAATTATGCACAAAGTCATGTACGGTGACCTATAGTTGCTTACTTTTACGTCATTTGGTCTGTGGTGGAGAGTTGTCTCATTGACAATCATACCACATCTTCTTATTTTTATAAAGTCGTGTATATTCATGGTATTGAACGAGATCATGTGTTCCTGTGTTGTTCATGAATTGCAGTATTAGATCATCTTTGAAGTACAGTTGCAGAATTTCACGTTGAGGACGCATGACTTTAAATCAGCAGTTTAATATCTGTGTGCATTTTCATTAGCTGAGAGTATTCTTATTTAAAAGATTTCATATGCAGTCATAATAGTAATCATTTCCATAATTAGGTAACCCTGTTGATACTCTTGTAAGTGTTTTACACGAATCATTGTTAATTTATCGTCATAAAAGTATGAATTAAACTGCTAATTACACAATCGAAAGTATAAAAAACATATATACAACAAATGTTAAATCATGGATCCTTTTATTTCATCACTTCAATTGACGTTTGAAAAGGAACATAAGACATTTTACCCAATGAACATTTTATTTATTCCAGAATTTTGAAAACCGAAATCAGACAATTTTTTTTGTGAGGATTTAAACGGTGATATAAAAAAGTCTTACCAATACTTTCGGTAAATACTGAAAGTTTCCGCATAAAGTGAACCTGCACAGTGTCCATCATGTATTAATCGTTTTAAAATATTCACAATATATCAAAATTATTTTACACAAAACAAATACAGGGAAGCGGGTATAATGTCTTCATATTCGATGCCGACGCGATAAAGAAACGTTCCAGTTCTCACTAGATATCTGCACATTATCGCTATAATATCTTGCGATAGTTGAGTCTCCAATGTATACCAACAGCATAGTATGTGCTATCTTAAACTTTTCTTAAAGATAGACAACACAGATAAAATATCAATAAAACAACCCCCATTTATTTCCAAGGGTGTAAGTTGTGTAAGCAGATTGTTTTACACCCCTGAATGATATATACGATAAATTTCGTGAAATTAAGTTGACAAGGAGATATAATAACACATTTTTAAAAACGTCTATAGTAAACAACAGTTTTCTGTTTAAGAGGGTTTTACAAATAAACGATCGCTACTCTGATTCAAAATAGCAAGCTTTTTAAAGACTTTTATATATTTTTTAATGACATTACATGGATAAAACCAGAAGATTTCGAAAACAAGATAAGCGAACATCCTTAAACGGTCATGCCACGTTCAATTCTCGGTATAAGTTGCGACAAAGCACTATAGGCTACAGTTTTTTGAGTTTTTACAGTAAATGTGTTAGATCAAATTATAAGGACCAGATCTTTATTTTTTCAGTAATTGTGCGTTTTTGTTTTTTATTATAGATACGTATTTTGCTATCCATTCAAGAATTACAGTAAGTTCTAAATTAAAGTGGGTGAATTGGTGGTCTGACAGCTTGCTACAACCAATCCGTGCGGACTGTGATACTGATTGTTACCCTGAAAATGGACTGAGCTTGTAATATATATAGATTTGGTATATCACATTTGAAGATAGAGCTGTAAATTGAAATTATTAGACAATATTTTCTGCTTGTTTAAATACTTATTTTTCGAACGGCCGTTGCTGTCTCTAGCAATTTTTCGGTTCTTATATATATATCACCTTATTGCTCGCAAGCGTCTTTTCGCATGGCCGTTGCTGTCTTTTTTAACTTTTCGGGTTTTTATATTTATCGCCTTATTGTTCGCTAGCTATTGTTCGTTAGCTCAGCCTGCATGATTACTTTATCTGGACTGACTTTGGTATGTGTTGTATATTTCATTTCAATACTTAGCGATATTTAAAGGGCAACGGATAAGTGCAATAAAAGTTCGTGATCGTTGCAAGACAAGAACCTCTGAAGTTTTTTTGTATGTATAACTAAAAGACTTTGTAAGGGAATTTGGGATTCACATATCATTGATGGTCTTTGATACATTTATTCACTGCAAGGGGGCGCTATGAAACGTTCAAAGATGTTAAATGAAGAATTATATATTTTAATTGCCTTTTCAAAAGTGAAAACAAAGGTATACATTTGTCTCATCGAAGTATAATGATAACTACGGGATAACCGAATTATTGTGTTATTCATTGTAAGGGTTAGAAATAGTACTTATTATTGCCGTTAGGAATTTTTGACAGACTTTGAAAGATAGGAGTGGGGTGAGGGGTAGGCATTTAAGGCTCTTTAGACCTAAGTTTGGTCCTCTGGTGAAGACAAACCATGAGTTGTCCCACCTGGGCCTTTTGGCTCAATGGACCTTAGACCTTACTATCATTTGCACCCAGTGTGTAAAAAGTTATTACCGTAGGGAATTTTTGACAGACTTTGAAAGATGGAGATAGGCATTTAAGACTCTTTAGACCTACGCTTGGTCCTCTGGTGAAGACAAACCATGAGTTGTTCCACCTGGGCCTTTGACCCAATGGACCTTTAAGTTAGACCTTTACCTATCATTTGAACCTAGTGTGTAAAAAAGTATTGCCGTAGGGAATTTTTGACAGACTTTGAAAATGAACCTTAGTTTTTTACACATTAGGTGCAAATGATAGTTAAAGGTCTAAATACCACTGGGCCAAAAGGCCCAGGTGGAACAACTCATGGTTTGTCTTCACCAGAGGACCAAACTTAGGTCTAAAGAATCTTAAATCCCTAACTCCATCTCCATCTTTCAAAGTCTGTCAAAAATTCCCTACGGCAATAATAAGTACTATTTCTAACCCTTACAATGAGCAACACAATTATTCGGTTATCCGGTAGTTATCATTAAACTTCGATGAGACAAATGTATACCTTTGTTTTCACTTTTGAAAAGGCAATTAAAATATACAATTCTTCATTTAACATCTTCTTCTTAATTTTACAATTGCATAGTTTCATATTTTAAAAAAAAAAAATTCTGTTGAGTTTGAATCTTATGCATCTTTTGGGTTTTTAGATTTATCTTAAAAGTACTAGTGACTGCTAGCGAGTGGCTTCTAGCTTGAGTCTGGTTGTGAAAGGAAAGTTAATCCCATTCAATGTGAACGAAGATAGCCACGCTCGCTGCACGTTATATTGTTTAAATATGTGTATTTCGGTTAATCATAATGTATACTTATTTTGTACTTTTGTCATAAACTTATTGTTTAAAGTTAACATGGCAATAAACATTTGAATTGAATTGAATAAAATTGTTTAAAATCTTAGCAACTTTTCTCCGAGGTGACCTGTTGAAAGCAAAAATTTCTGTCCATAATTATAATGCCGTAATTTTCCAATGGCAGTTTAAAGTTTTCCGCCCCTATCACTGCATGGTGACCATCATTAAAGAACCTGAATGTTCTGGATTTTCTGTTAATTTGTTCTCGTACAAAGTTTGCATGGAATATTTGCCACTGGACATTAAGCAAACAACACTCTCAAATTGATTCGATACACAGCTGCTAAGATTTGAAATGAATAACACGTATCTTGAAGAATGAAATATAAAAATAATAAAAATAATACTAATAGCATGCCAACCAATTTATTATTATTAATTGTATGCATGTCGCTTTTAAGTAGAGTTTGTTCAACTTATGAATGAAGATGATTAATGTATTGTGAGAATTCTTGTGAGTTCACAAAGGTTAAATAACTCATCAATTACATCTTGATCTGCAAAACATTGAATTTAAACTAAATTGTCATCGAAGAATCAAGATGAATACGGAAATAGTTTTTTTCTCTCGAACTGGACCAGCCGCTGCCATCATAAAGTTGTTAGGCTCGTTTTCAACTAAAAACGCAACAGACTTTTATGTTGAGTTAATGCTCAAGATGGAAAAGTTTAAAACACTCTTAATATGTTACGAGAAAACGGTGCCGTAATAAATATCCAAAAATAGCCATCTCTGTTGACGAGTGAATTATTTATAGGAACCAATAGATATTTGTTAGTTAAGAATGGATTATTCCTTAATGCATGTTTCAAATATTCGGCTTTGAGCATTCCTGATGAAGGTAAATCCAGAAAAGTACTTCGGACGCATGGAATTAATAACGTGTTGTTTTCATTTTTTTCACTTAAAACTTGGTCAAATCATTTCTGTACAGAATGAACGTGGTTCAACTGCTTATAATGAACTGCTCCTCTTGGGGCGTTTGATACGCCCATCTTTGCATAATGAAATTATTGCAAGAATAAAATGGAATATTGAGAAGGTTTTCAATCATAAATTTTGCATGCGGACATGTTTATCCTCAGGCATATAATTCTTTTTGATCCAAGCATACTAGAGATGAACATGAGTACCTTCAATCAGAGTTCAAGTCCCATAACTCTTGGATAAAAATTCGAAAAGATACCTTACTTTCACAAATTCCAACCATTGTATAAGTTTAAAGTACATCTATCGAAGCTTATTCGAATGCGATTTTAATTAAGGCAAATTTAGAATTTAAAGCACTTTGGACGCACTAATTTTGCCCAGTTTTTCTCTCTCTCCATTTAGTGTACAACATGCAAACATATAATTCAAATCAAAAGCGAATTTTCTTTAATCTATTTTTATAACCGTGTACAGTTTTGAGTTTTTTTCATCTTACTTAATAAAGCATTATCGATCCTGGACTCCATTAAGTGAGCGATATGTAAAAAATTGCGAAATATTTGACAGTTGAAAACCCGCAAATCTGGAACGTCAAAAAAAAAAGCCAAAAGGGATTTTTCTTTTATTAATCCACACAGCAGCCTAAAGTTGAGTTTTTGATCAAGTCATACTCGAATAAGTATGTGCTACGTGAAAAATGGCTATGTGATATTGGTTTTGCTAACTGTTGATGGAACACAGTACGGTCACCTATATTTAATAGTTGCTTAAAATGTCCTGTACCAAGTCAGGAATATGGCAGTTGTTATCAAATAGTCTGTTTCTATGTATGTTGGCGTGTTTTTTTTTTTTTTTTTGCAATTCAGTGTTTCTGTTGTTCCGTTGTTTTCCTCTTATAGTTGATGTGTTTCCCTCGGTTTTAGTTTGTAATACGGATTTGTTTTCTCTTAATCAATTTATGACTATTGAACAGGGTATACTACTGTTGCCTTTATTTGCTATAACAATATTTGTTCTCTGGTGGAGAGTTGTCTTATTGACAATTATACCACATCTTCTTATTTTTATAAAATTTATATCAAATCTGACAAAACCCCCCAAAAATAGAAATCAGAAGGGAGCTTTCGTCTGTTAATCCTAATGATGTGTTAAATTTCGAGAATTGGTTAAGTCAAATTTGTCAAAATAAAGTCGTATCGTGAGTTGTTGACGGACGCGTACGAACTACGGAATATCATAATAACTTCCGTATAAGACAGCTTAACAAATATAACGTATAAAAGTTCAATGGAGTTAAGAAAAAATACATCGAATGCAATGGAAAAAAAAAAAGAATATGACTTCCCATCAAATCTTGTTATACAGATATATTATGCTGATTTAAACATTGTAAAATGGGAATTTTCGTGTCGGACAAAAAAAAAGTAGCAAAAATAAACCCTCGTCTAAATGTGATCTTTAAGGTAGATTTAAATAAAAACCCAGGAAAAAGAGAAAAAATGTAACTTCGCCAACAAATTTGCTTTCAAAATCGCGAATTTGCAATTCTGCGAAAAAAAAAAAGAAACCGCCACTCTACAGTATTGTGAAGGTTTCGAATTGGTGAAGGTTCTAAAGAGTGAAATGGGAGATAATCGACAAACGTAGCTTTTGAATGTTATTTCAGAACACGCACAATACACATCGGGCGGGGATTAAATATAAAGAAATTATAGTATTATAGTTACTTTTTTCCATTGATAAAAAAATTAAACTTGTATTTAAGGTGGTATGGGAGTCTAAAATAAAAATGATAGAATTTGTTCATACTTTGCCAAAACGTAGTATCTATTGATATATGTTCAAAAATATAATAAAAATGATAGGTCACCGCGCATTTTCTCAAGTTACAGGTTGTGACAAAATGACATATTTTGTATAGATTATACAGGAAAAAACACCATTCTGTGATTAGAAACTAAACAAAATGATAGAATTGTAAAATAAATTAGGAAAAGATAGCTTTCAGACATTGCTTTGAGAATATCAAAAGAAAAGATAGGGTCACCGTACGTTTTTTTCGGCTAGAATACAAAATAGGAAAATTCCATGTAGATTCCTTCAGAAAATGTACTGTTTTAGAGTTACCTCCCCTTAAAATGCCAATTTAAAAACATTTAAAAACTACCAAAAATAATCTACACTTGTAAAAATATTAATATTTATAACTTATATTCTTATAAATAGGTTCTTTTAAATCAAAATTTACATTAAATATCAAAATTCCTGCATCAAATTTTGCTAACTTGATAGAAAATCTGGACCTTAGTTTCTCTGTTTTTTACAATCCAAGATGGCGGAAGACACCCATACCACCTTAAACAAGTTCTCCCCTATTAAAAAAAAAAAATGAATGACGTCACCGTTTAATTAAATTAAATATAAGCCACCCATTTATAAAGGAATTAAAAATACATTTCTGATTCAAATCACACCTTTTTATAAAATGCTTTTGAACATTAAAAAAAAATCTAGAGAAGATTTTTTTGAAATAAACCTAAATTATATTCTATAAAAATTTGAGGAGACTACAATATACACAGTTGTTAATGTAAAACATGCACATTAATTAAGATTATGCAAATCAAGGGTAAAGAACCTGGGGAAAATCAATTTAAAACATATTGTAATTAAAAGCAGTGACCTCTTAAGCTATAAATCAAAACAACCTTATTATGGAAGTATCAATCTTGTGTCAATTTGTTAATTTAACATGTAGTCACGATCAATCATGAATTAAGAAGGGGTTTTATTCTTATAAAAGATTTGTGATAATTTAATTCAATGCATTATTACATTACCAGCAGACGATCTACCAGCAGACGATCTAGCAGCAGACGATGAAGTTTAGTAACCTACTAGTCATCGTGGTTTTCGCCATAGTGGCGACAGAGGCTGTTCCACCGCGGAAAGGTTAGTCAGATATATAAGATATATATTTGAAGTAGTTTTACGTTTTTATTGTTTCCTGTATATTCATCGACTTCATCCTGCTTTTTTATTCAGTTATTCTAAGGATTTTCTACCCCAGGAAAAGATGACGTAAGCTATATTTGACAAAAATTTTGGGTCCTCAGTGTTCTTTAACTTCGTACTTTATCTGGCTGGTGTTTTTTTTGTCCGAGCGTCATTGATAATCTTGGTATCTTTGATGAATTTATTTGAAGTACTTTAATTTGGCATTGTTTCCTGTATATTCATCGACTTCATCCTGCTTTTTTATTCAGTTAGTTGCTCTATTCCGCTAAATCCATATCCGTTAATTAGATAGCAAAAAGTCTGGTCATTTTTTTTTTGCAGATATGCAATGAAAGTAAATAAATAAAATTTGTTTACTTTTTTATCCTCTCTACACGATTTTTAGGTTTAGCGATACTTATCACTTGCAAAAGATTTCCGCGAGAACTGATAACTCAGAAATATAAAACCCTTATATATATAGTTATATAGCCTTTGTTTTTTTTTTTTTTTTTCTGAGGAAGAATTTGTATGAATGCGCTTGATCAATGTAAACAAGGAACCGTAATGGATTGATTCAGTTATTCCGGTTTCATTTCTCCTTTACATACCGACGCTACTTTTCGAGAGTCCCTCTAAAAGAAATTGGTTTTTACAGCAATTCCATTCTTTGATTTTTTTCAGGATATCTTCAAAGTCTTAGGACACCCATCGCGTTTGTTCTCGTCCTGAACATGCATGAAATATTTGCCACTAGACGTTTAGCAACCAAGAATCAATCAATTTTTTTTTTATAACACGTATACATTAATACCGTTTCAATATATCACCATTTACTGAAATTTAATACGGAATACTACCCCCCTTCCCCCCATTATCCCTGGAGTTAAGGAATTCAATCCAGTCCCGAATATAGAAAAATAGACAACCCACTCCTTTTAAACATCTGAACTGTGAATGGTGAACAGCGACTTTACTTGTTTTTCTATTATCACGAAATTCATTATAGAACACTAGTAATTTATGGTTATAAATACTTAATATAGTGATTACGAAATATTTTCATGACGTTTTATACTGAGAAACCAGTATTTATATACAAATATTGAAAGTAAGTGTATTTATTTCTATATATATAACCATATACCGTTTTCGTGCAGAATTTTAATAATTGTCTCAAAACAATGATTTTCACAAAAGTATAAATCATAAAAATATTTCATAATTACTGCAAGAAACTGTAGACATTTTGTATTTAATGGAAAAATTAATTATATTTGAACAAAAAAAAAAAAAAAAAAAAAAAAAAATAGCTTATGTAGATTTTTGTATTGAAATGTATTTTATATGAAATATATAGAGGAATTTTCAAAAGATAGCAATGAAACACTTTTGACCTCTGACTGTACAAATTAAACAGTATAAACAGGGAATTTGTAAACTATTTATAAGAGTTTTGTGGAGTATCTGAATTTGTGATAAAAAATGTTGGAATATCTTTATACGAACTCTAAAATTTAGTATTGCAAAGCTTATTCGTTATATGGGAATCATAAATTCATAAAAGGTATAACTAATAGACGGGAGAGTGCATAATGTCATAGGTTATACCCCAGTCAATCATTGTATGTGTTAGATTTTTTTTTTTAATGGAATTAATTTAGAAAGATAACGACAAAATGCTATGTTACAGATTTTTTGAAATTGTTTAAAATTTAGGAATATATTTCCATCATGCAAAGCTCTAATTCCTTGTTTTTGCTATACTTTTTGTCCTTTGTGGCTTATAAGCTCATCATTTTTGTAAGTACGTTTTGAATTTTCAAATAATTTGGCCTCGAGCTTCACTGCAGAGACATTTATTGTCGAAATGCGCATCTGATGCAGTAAAAAATGTGTACCGTTAATGATATTAGACTTCATTTGTTATGAGTATCCATAATTTTTTATTATGAAGTTTGAAAATCCACTATGACGAATTAAATCTTCAAAATGACAAATTATAATCTTCAAAATAACATAGTCATATTATTACTATACACTTATAATAAATTACAAGATTTACATTTCTTGTACAAGGTTCTTCCGGCACTGTTCAAACTTAACGAACGAAATGACAGCCTAGTGAAGTTTTAACACATTTGAATTTTATTCTCGTCATGTGAAATCTATAACCGAATTAATAAATCATTTGTATTATATGTTGATAACCTTCAAATGAACTTGGTATTATTAACGTATAAAGAATATCATGCATTATTTGAAAGTTATTTACATAGTGCATTCCCTTTAATGGTTGAAAATTGACCTTACTGGTGACGTGTAAGCGGTGCGATTAAATAGATATTTGTGACTAAACAATAAAAAAATGAACGTATACCATTGTCTTTAAATACAGAAGCTGTTGTTTCTCATGCTAATGCAACAGATTTCAAACCATCAAGCATGGAATTCAATCCCTGAAATGTATAGCTTATTCCAATCTAAATGAACGTTTCAAAGATATTAATAAAACATTTTTTTAACTTTCAGTTAGATTTTTCTCGGTTGTATTCGTGTAATTTATAGTTCGGTTTTTGAACAAAATACTATTTAAATGTAGCTATTAAATTCATATACCTGTCTTAGATTTACCTACTTAAAGTTTATCTTAATAAATAAGATATTTGCATATTGTCCAGTGCCAAATATTACATGAATATACAGGACAACAACACATACGATACATCTGTAAGTAGTAAACTTTAATTGTCACTTAAAACACGATAAAAGGAGAGAACTTTTGCCTTAATAGAACATATTACGTGCTTTATACCTTATAAAGTTAGATAACTCAAAAAGAGGTCACAGTATTGCAAGGGTTCCTTTAAGTGCATTGCGTTTGGCACTCTTTAAATATAAGGTAGAAAGTTTTATATTTTCATTTCAATCGGACGTCTTTGTTTTTTGACAGAAAATCTGACACACTTTATGAGGGGTTTAATTGAAAGACATGAGATGTTATACCCAAGTTAATCATTGGAGTGTTGAAGGTTTTTTTTAAAGGGAATCAATGTGCTTTACAAACATATTACGACATAATAATTTAATGTTAGCCTTCACTGATATTTTGATTAATTATATCTTATGGCGAGATACAAAACCCTAAATGCATACAGTATACTTGTCAATGCACAATTCGCCTGTTCAGAATCTGAAGGACTATGGGTAATCTCATTGTCCGTACATCAAAATAAAAATAACGTTACGTCATTGGTTGAACTTATTGTTAAGTACGTTTTAAACCAATCACAATTTTTGGTGTACGCTTTTGAAAATATTACCCGCAATGCATTAGATATCCTCTCCCTTTGTCACTGGTGGATAGTTGTATCGTCGGATGGGTTAGGATTAGGGTTACCATACCACATCACCTTGTTTTATGCACTAAAATTACCTAGGGTTCAGCGCTCACAAACATGTTTAATCCGGCCACATTCTGTATGTGCCTGTCCCAAAGTCAGGAGCCTGTAGTTCCCAAAGTCAGGAGCCTGTAGTTCAGTGGTTGTCGTTGGTTCATGTCTGTCATATTTGTTTTTTCGTTAATTGTTTTGTTATAAATTAGGCCGTTAGTTTTCTTAATTGAATTGTTTCATATTTTTCATGTCGGTGCCGTTTATAGCCGAGTATACGGTATTGGTATATTTCTCATTGTTGAAGGCAGTACGGTTGCCTTTAATTGCTTACATCCACTTTATTTGAACTTTAGTTGATAGTTGTCTCATTGTCAATCATACCTCATCTCCTTATTTTTATAGGAACTGAGGGTGTATGATTAAAAATAGACTTGCGTTTAGAAAAAAAATCATGTATTTGTTTGTACAATTTTTCTCATCGAAGGGATACGATTACGAATTTCCTGTGTACCGTATTGGAAGAAGCTTGAATGTGTTAATTATGAGTTAGAATTATCAAATATACGGATTAAAAAAGCAAACTAAACAATGGTCATACCCACTTGACTATGTCTTGTAGAAATATTGTTGACGTAACATAATTTCGTATTATCCTACTTTTCACAAAAGTGCAATACACGTAGATAAGCAACGGGAAAAAAGTGCATGTTTGTTGACGTACATGCCATGTCTAAACCATATTTTTTCGTCAGTTTGAGTCGTACATTTTTCCCCCTTCCCTTTTATATTTCGGCAAATTTATTGTTTAGTAATATATGTAACGTTGAACTATTTTGCTTTAATTTGTTATAGTATGTATGATTCAGCCGCAGTTTGGTGATTGTAGTGACGGAGGAGGCTACTATTTTGACGCTGCATCGGGTGAATGTGAATGGGCTTGCTGTGCAAACAATGGCAACAGGTTTGACACAGAAGACGAATGTGAAATAGCTTGTGAAGGCGAAGAAGAAGAAGGACCCGATAACGATGAACCCGATCATGATGTACCAGATAATGATGTACCAGACAATGTACCCGATTTAGAAGTACCAGAATACAATCTACCTAATGAATATGGACAAGACTATCGTTATAAAGCACACAATGTAAACTATGGCAACAATGTAAACAGTGGCAACAATGTAAACAGTGTAAATAATGGCAACAAACGAAACCAAGTTATCAATGGACGAGATGTATATAGCCAAATATACCGTTACTTTTTAAACAATGCCAACAAACGAAACCTTGTCAACAATAGACCCAGTGCATATAGACGAGATTACCATTACAGTGTAAACTATGGCAACAAGCAAACTTTTGGCAACAAAGGACCTAGTGCATATATAAAAGACAACCGTTACACAACCAATGTTAAAAAACAAACTCTTGGCAACAATAGACCCAGTGTATATAGAAAAGACGTCCGTTACACAACCAATGCTAACAAACAAAATCTTGGCAACAATAGACCCAGTGTATATAGAAAAGACGTCCGTTACACAACCAATGCTAACAAACAAAATCTTGGCAACAATGCACCCGTTGAATATAAACAACTCTTCCATTACACTGTAAACAGTGGCAACACACAAAATATTGCCAGTATTGGAGCCGTTGAATATAGAAAAGACAACAGTTACAACGTAAATAGTGGCAACAAACAAAATATTGGCAACAAACAAAATCTTGGCAATCAAAATCTTGGCAACAAACAAAATCTTGGCATCAAACAAAATCTTGGCAAAAAAGGACCCGTTGATTTAAAACAACTCTTCCGTTACTACTTAAACAATGGCAACAAACAAAAAAGTAGCAACAAACAAAGCAGTAGCAACAAACAAAGCAGTAGCAACAAACAAAGCAAGCAACAAACAAAGCAGAAAACATAAAAAAAGCAGCAAGCGAAACAAAGGAAAAAATAGCAAAAAACAAAACAAAGGCAACAATGTAAACAAAATGTGCATTACATGCAAATTTTAAAACCATTGAACGTCGATAGTCTTCAACAAACAAACTATACATAAGAAATCAACCGGTCTTGCACAAGATTTATCAGAATTAAATCTTTTTATCTAGAATGTAGTTTGTCGTTTGTTTTTGGTTTTATAGTCTTTAGAATTTTTACAAAACACAATGATTGTTAAATTTATTTTATGTGTTATAGGGATCACCTTCCTAAATAAGAAAAAAACAAAAAACAAACAAATATCGGTTATAAATTAACTGACAAACGACAAACTATAATAATAGCCATTATTTGTTCCCTGAAGTGATAACACTAGTTCAATCCATTTTAAGTAAAGTTAATTTATTGAGTAATGTAAGATAAAATGAGCTGTACAGGGAATGCAGCCTGTCAGTTGATATGCTAGCTTGCTATGCAGTATGGTGTTGCTCATTGTTGAAGGCCGTACGGTGACTTATAGTTGCTAATCTTCTACGGCATTCGGTGTTTGGTGGAGAGTTATCTCAGTGGCTATCATACCACATATTATTTTTATATTAAAGTATGACATAAAATATCAGTTCATTTTTTATATACTTAGTACTTTGGATTTGTAACATATAATATGAGTCTTATCCTTAACCTAAATAATTTTACCAAGAGTGACATCGTTCAACAGCACACATTGTAGCAAACATTTGTTTGGGGGCAAAGCTGTGGCTAATCTCTAAATATCTAACAAATCAATATTACTAACAGAAAAGGGCTATTTTAATCGCGTGTATCCCCCTCCTTTTCTAAAAAAACAAAACAAAACAAAAAACAAAAAAAAAAAAAAAAAAACCTTGTGCATTTCATTGGCTTTTCACAACAATTTTAAATATATCACAAAATCAATACCAGGGCAAAGCCGATAATATGCATGCCTTACATTATTTTTATTTCACAATGCTAGGCAAAAGATTGATATATATATATATATATACAGAAGCGAAGAAATCCAAAACAATCTTTCGAAAGTGTGGTGATAATATTGAAATGCAGAGTATTTTTCAATATGGCGTAGACAAGTTTTCTGTCAATTAACTTTCAATTCATTAAGATTCTTTACATGTGTAACACATAGCACTCCCAACTTTTAATTTATTTCCCTACTTAAAAAAATTGCCTAATTTACAATTTTTAATCTCAAAGTACGAAATGAGGTCATGTTACATCACTTCTTCTGACATGTATATGTCAGTTTATGATACACAATAAATTAAAGTTTCTATAAAACCGCAAAGCAGATACAAGATTTGGCAAACAATAATGATATTGAAAAGAAGTCATGTAAAAATGAATTATTCATGACAGGCTTTCGATCGTCTTTTCAGAATTGTACAGTTTATTCCCGATGTTAATAATAATAGATATCCATAAAAGATTACCAAAAAAAATAGTTTTATACCTTTGACACAACAATGAGTTGTTTGATTATTTAAGTCATCTTTTACTTATTTGTAGATTTTGATTAGGTTATTATATTGCTATGAAAAGTTTTTCTCTGACTACAGTAAACCAACTTATTTTCGCGGATACTTTATTTCGCGATGAGCCCTTTCTAGCCCATTTCGCGGCGACTTAACTTCGCGATTCTCAAATTTAATTGATGTAATTAAATATGGAAAAATCCAAGTTTTACATATTCGCGACGATTTATATTCGCGTTATTTTTCTACTCGCGAAAGTCGCGAAAATTAGTTGGTTTACAGTATTTTAGTGTTCAAGATATTAGGGAAAAATTATAACACATAGATGAATTCGTCATTAATGTGCAATAAATCTAATAAGAAGTCGTATGACAGTTTAGACGTAATTGGATAGCAGGTAAATCTCATAATTCTATATTCTAAATATTTTTGCCCTGCGAGATTCTTCTTTTTGAAGCGGTCAACAAGATGATAAACAAAACTTGCGTTTTAACCCTATGTTCTATTTTAGCCATGTTGGCTATATTGGTTAAAAGGCTGTACTAGATGCCGAAATAAGCGTCGTCCGAACGGTACAAGGCTGTACTAGATTCCGTAATAAGCGTCGTCCGAACGGTAAAAGGCTGTACTAGATGCCGTAATAAGCGTCGTCCGAACGGTACAAGGCTGTACTAGATGCCGTAATAAGCGTCGTCTGAACGGTAAAAGGCTGTACTAGATGCCGTAATAAGCGTCGTCCAAACGGTACAAGGACTTAAAATCTGATGTGCTCTTTGTAAGTTAATGAATTCTTAGAACAACTCTTACCACAAGACCTAATGCAAACTTATTCGATCACACTCATGGCTCGGGAAAACAGTTATCGTCCTTTGATTTTTGTTGTCTACCCTTATTATAATGCCACATGTGGAGCAGGATCTGCTTACCCTTCCGGAGCACCTGAGATCACTCCCAGTTTTTGGTGGGGTTCGTGTTGCTTAGTCTTTAGTTTTCTATGTTTTGTTTTGTGTACCATTGTTTGTTTGTCTTTTTCTTTTTTAGCCATGGCGTTGTCAGTTTATTTTCGATTTATGAGTTTGAATGTCCCTCTGGTATCAGTCGCCCCTCTTTTATACAAATATAGTCTATAGTGTGGAAGTTTATTACTTGGAAATATTTTTCAAACAACTTCCCAATTTATTTCCTCATGTTTTATGCCCCAAATAGCAAGTAGAAAGATGCAATAACCAAGTTAAAAAACTTGGTTCATGAAATTTTAAGTACTGATTTACTGTCATATAAAGTTATCTAATATAATCAACAAAAGAACTGAAAAACGTTTTCTTAACTACATTTGACATGAAAGTTTTTTGCCATTTACTATCTCTCTGCAATATCCTTCTAGTCCATGTTGATTTAGGTAAAGTATAGATTTGGTCCGGTTAAAAAGATGAGAGATAGGATTTTTTAATCTGTCAAACTGAATTCATGACCTACTTAACATAAAACTGTCCATATTTTGAGTAAGAGCTGATGAAGTTTAATTTCTATAATTTGTAGTTATTTGGAAAGCGCAGATGGGATTTGTTTTTTGAATTTTCATTAAATATTGTCTAAAAGAAATGCACTACGAAATAACTGTGTTCTCAGGCCGAAAAAAGTAAAATCACAAAAATACTGAACTCCGAGGAAAATTCAAACCCTAATCAAATGGCAAAATCAAAAGCTCAAACATATCAAACGAATGGATAACAACTGTCATATTCCTGACTTGGTACAGGCATTTTCTTATGTAGAAAATGGTGGATTAAACCTGGTTTTAAAGCTAGCTAAACCTCTCACTTGTATGACAGTCGCATCAAATTCCATTATATTGACAACGATGTGTGAACAAAACAAACAGACACAATAGGTAAACATGTCACAAATAGGGGTACAACAGCAACACGTACCCCACCAAAAACTGGGGTGATCTCAGGTGCTCCGGAAGGGTAAGCAGATCCTGCTACACATGTGGCATCCGTCGTGTTGCTCATGTTATTACAAAGCCGGTAAATAGTCTAATTCGGTAGGTCACATTCGTGAAAAGGGAACGGGATTGTAGTTACGACATAAGGAACACGAAGTGATGATTTCAACTTCACCATTTGGAACAAAACTGGAATATTCACAAATCATCTCCTTTGTCGTAAAGATTTGTTTTCAACCGACCCTCATTGTCAATTTCTAGATGTAAGTCAAGATATGAGGCAGACTTAAATGTATCTTTTATATCCTATTACTCTCTCTAAATAAAGGCCCTAATCAAATGGAAAATCAAAAGCCCAAACACATCAAACGAATGGATAACAACTGTCATAATCCTGACTTGGTACAGGCATTTTCTTATGTAGAAAATGGTGGATTGAACCTGGTTTTATAGCTAGCTAAACCTCTCACTTGTATGACAGTCGCATCAAATTCCATTATATTGACAACGATGCGTGAACAAAACAAACAGACACAATAGGTAAAAATGTCAAAAATAGGGGTACAGCAGTCAACACTGTGTTATCATCTTAATCACTATAAAAACAAACAAATTTAACGAAGAAGCACAAAAAGGCATACATCAAATTTAACATCCTCATTTTGCTTTTTTATTATACGATTATATTTATCTATGTAAAATCACCCATAAAGGATGGAAGGTTTTAAGTACTGGCGTAAAATCGCGCGTTTGAAATTCGCACAGGTAGACATAAACTAATTTTGTCGTTCAAAGTATGACGGGATACATAAGTACAGAGTCACGTAAAATGGACATCACAAAAACAGACTTAACAGTAAAAGTAATATTAATAAATAAAATAATATTGTCGTTCAAAGTATGACAGGATACATAAGTACAGACTCACGTCAAATGGTTATCTCAAAATCAGACTTAACAGTAAAAGTAATATTAATAAAGACAAATAAAAGAATACTATAACACGTTATTAAGATGATAAACAACGTCAGTACGCAGAATCTATACTTCAAGACCATCGTGTATTATTTGTGAAGTTGATACGGAATATTAATCAACAAGGTCTTGGTACCTTCCGATGAACTTTTTTAGAAAAAGGACGAGACTTTCTTTGACATACCCCTGGTTCATCAACTTTCTGCTCAGACACTGGTGACGTTTTACAAAGTCTGAGTAGGAGCTGCAGGCTCTTGAATACCGAATAAGTTGGGAAATGTATATCCCATATGCAGGTGAAGTTGGTATATTGCTACTAAGGTGGGGGGAATTTATAATTTCAAAATTAAAATCGTCTCGTTTGTCATAGATTCTGCTACCGAGATGAATGTGTATGTCAAATTCGAGGTATAAGTCTAAAAATGAGGCGGAGGAAGCCGTGTCTGTTGTTTCTTTAATTTCTAGTTCTGGTGGATATATTAATGGAACCCAATCAGAAAAGATCGGATTGTTAATGGAAAGAACATCACCAATATATCTGAAAGTGTAATTAAATAACCTGGCTTCTTTGATGTTCTTGTTTTTGACAAGTGTCTGAAGGAACTCCGATTCATATGAAAATAAGAAGAGGTCGGCAAGGAGAGGCGCACAGTTCGTTTCCATAGGAATGCCGACCATTTGTTGAAAGTCTACCTCCAAATTCAACAAATATGTTGTCAATTAGAAACTCCAGCATACTGATCACTTGATCCTCTGTGTAGCATGTTTTACCCTTTTGTTCACTACTAACAAAATATGCCTTATGGTATCCCAAAGTAATAAATTTATAGCGTATGCTACCATTTTTATGTTGAAAAGCATTGTGGATTATTTCTTTTAGACGGTTTTTCAATTTCACATGCATATGGGGAATGGTAGTATACAAGGTTGAAAAATCAAAAGTTTTGATAGAACTAATTTCAGAAAAAGACCGAGATTTAAAATTATCCAGTTCTTTAGAGTTTTTAAGAATCCACATATGGTTAATACCACTACGCGAGTAAACAGTTTCACAGTATTTCTGAAGACCCTCTTTCACTTCAGACAGAATTTTAGTCAATCTAATGGACAATTCTTTAGTGGAACATGCAGATTAGCCGGCAATGTACCGTTGTTTGTACGGAATTTTGTGAAGTTTAGGTATCCAATACAAACAAGGTAAGTCCTCCGATTTGTTGTTCAATGCAATGTTCATTGAAGCCATGAAGGACTTATGATTCGCCAAAATCTAAGAGATGCATTCAGTAAATATAGAATCAGTAATTGGGCAAATTCCATGAAAGGTTAAATGGTGTCAATTTGTCAAACTACATACAGTAAAGGATTTACACTTTTATTTGATAGAATTTCTTTTAAAAATGTCACATTTTTGCATTATATGATCCAAATAAGCATTTTCAAGCCGTTTAAATTTTGATGCACAAGTGACTTTCTATCTGACAAGTATTCATGTTTTAATGTTTGTGTATGTAGGCTTTTATCAAATTTCTCATACATTTGTGAACTCTGAATCTAGAGAAAAGTAGGTTATCAGGACCAGAATCTATGAAAAACGAGACGATTATAATTTTGAAATTATAAATCCCCCCCACCTTAGCAGTAATATACCAACTTCACCTGCATATGGGATATACATTTCCCAACTCATTCGGTATTCAAGAGCTTGTAGCTCCTACTCAGACTTAATGAAACGTGGCCAGTGTCTGAGCAGAAAGTTGATGAACCAGGGTTATGTCAAAAGAACGTCTCGTCAATTTTTTAAAACAGTTCATCGAAAGATACCAAGACCTTGTTAATACATATTCCGTATCAACTTCACAAATAATACTTAATGGTCTTGAAGTATAAATTCTAGGTACTGACGGTGCCTATCATCTTAATTACGTGTTATAGAGTTCCTTTTATTTGTCTTTGTTTATTTTTAACCTATACTGTTTAATCCATTTTTGGTAATTTTGGCGTGGCTCGGTATTTATACCTCCCGTCTTGTTTTATTGTGCTATAGTCATTTTTGTATTCTTGTTTCATTTTTGCTTATGTACTCTGTCTATAGAGTGTCTATATGTCATTTTGTTATACTTTGATAAAAGAGTTTTTTTTTTTTTTACAGTGATTAATATCATAACACCAATGTTGACTGCTGTACACCAATTTTTGACATTTTTAACATATTATGTCTGTTTGCTTTGCGCACACATAGCTGTCAATATATTGGATTTCCATTTGTTTGATGTTTTTGAGCTTTTGATTTTGCCGTTTGATAAAGGACTTTTCGTTTTGTATTTTCTTTGAAGTTCGGTATTTTTATTTTTTTTTCACTTTTTATCACAGAAAATGTTTGCAAAATGTGTTGTAATTATGGTCTTGGTATAACGGTCTGTTTGATGCAGATGAAATGTGAGGAGCTTTGTGCATAAAAGTTACATAAAGATTTTACTAAATCTGTATAAAAAGCACGAGGTAGAAATATCACCAGCCCAGTAGTCAGAACTTCTGTGTTGACATCAATTATGATTTATATGGTCAACAATTAAATATATTGATATAAGAAGATGTGGTATGAGTGCCAATGAGACAACTCTCCATCCAAGTCAAAATTTATAAATGTAAACCATTATAGGTCAAAGTACGGTCTTCAACACGGAGCCTAGGCTCACACCGAACAGTAAGCTATAAAGGGGCCCAAAAATTACTAGTGTAAAACCATTCAAACGGGAAAACCAACGGTCTAATCTATATAAAAACGAGAAACGAGAAACACTTATGAACCACATCAACAAACAACAACTACTGAACATCAGATTCCTGACTTAGGACAGGTGCAAACAAATGCAGCGGGTTTAAACGTTTTAATGGTACCAAACCTTCACCCTTTTTCTGAAACAATAGTGTAACATCACAACATAGAAAGACACACTATAAAATATCAACTGAAATAGCTTAACTCAATCAAAGGACATAGTAACACCATTGAACATACACTGAACAAATAAATTTGACCTATGATACAATGTAAATTCAAAATAAATAAACTAAGGGAAGAATAATAAAAGTAACATGTAATATCGGTATGAAATGTTAAACAATTTAAGAAAAACAATATGCTCGAACAAAAATATCAGCCATTTGCAATAACTTTAAACACAGGTAAATAAAATAATTTTGTTGTTAGGTATACGTATACAGTTACAATAGAGAAAGGAAATATTTTAACAAAATAAATAATTTTGATGTTCATAGTACGAAGTGGAAATTTATATTAGTACCAAACACTTATCAAAGCTGGTATATAGACCAGATATAACATTAAATAACAAAAAAGCATTACAATTAGTACCAACAGGTCAAATAAACAAGAAAGTACGATTTGAGAGTACTCGCAGTTACTGACAGCTAGTTAAAAGCCAAAACAATAATAAAAATCATGCATCAGAGACTAAAATCAACTAAAACACATCCCAGGGATTTAGTATTTTAACGTCATGGACAGTCAAAGAAGACATGACTAGTGCAATGCCAAAATAAATGTATCGACAGACAGTAGGATAATTAGGAGTTTAACCTCTTTATAGATCAAAATGAACGTGGGTGTGTCTTTAAACATCCCGTTTGAAAAGAATACAAATTTAGTTATGTTTTAATTTGCTGATGACAAAATCGATATTAGTGCCAATGTAAACTATATTCAAAGATCTAATTACAACAATGGTAAGATAACCTGAACTTATAAGTTTATTTAAAGGTTCGATGAGTTTACACGGATCATATAGTGATTTCCGCGCTTTAAGTACAATATTACCGTAAAATTTAGGATGTGAAATACCGTTTTTAATCAGTTTTCTACAGGTACAGCCAAATTTACTAATCAAATCTTTGTATCTATGAAAGAACTTAGCAAAAGTTTTACGTAATTTATGGTAACGAAATCCCTGACTTAATAATTTACTAGTGATGCATTGATTACGTTCGTTAAAATCTATGACATCACTACACACACAGGCATAACGAACGAGTTGGGATATATACACACCGTATGATGGAGCCAAAGGAACATCGCCGTCTAAAAAGAAAATTAACAATAGGGAATGAAAATCGTCTCTTTTGTCGTAAATTTTCGTATGGAGTTTTCCTTTAGAGACTGAAATGTCCAAGTCCAGAAAAGGACAACTACTGCTGTTTATGTTAGATTTAGTTAAAGTAAGTTCTATTGGGTAATTTTCGGTAGTATATTTAGAGAACTCTGGATTATTTAACGAAAAATATCATCTAGATAACGGAAGGTATTGTTGAATGTATCAACCAAATGTAACAATGACGTGTCTTTACTGAGTTTGGTCATAAACTGAGATTCATAGCAATACAGGAATAAATCTGCTATTAAAGGGGCGCAGTTAGTGCCCATAGGAATACCTACTACTTGTCGATACACTTTATTGCCGAAACGTACATATATGTTGTCCAGGAGAAAATTTAAAGCTTCAATCATATCTTCACATTTCCAGTAAGTGTATCTAGCATACTTTCCTTTTCGTTACAGAAAAGGCTTTAAACGAGTTACAGCAAATAAATTTGTAATGAGATTTTCAAAAGATCATTTAATTAAATATGAAAACTTTTTCTTGATAAGATTGTGTTGAAGTGTAGTATAGAGAGTAGAAAAATCATAACTGTCAACAGAATTAAAAGGACCATCAAAAGCATGTATTTCATCTAAAACCTCTAAAGAATTTTTAACACTCCAAAAATAATTAATACCATTATTTTCATAAGCTTTATTGCAAAAGTTAATAACAAGTTCTTTGATAGTAGTAAGGGAGGTAGTTAGAAGAACTGATAGATTGGTAGTAGAACACTTACTAGATGCGGAGATGAAACGGAATTTAAATGGTTTTTTGTGCAATTTAGGTAACCAGTACATAGTAGGGACTTTCAAATGTTCGGAAGAGGCTTTAAGCTGGGTAGTGGCAGCGATATGCTTGTTTACAATTTGACTCTCTGTGGAGCGTACGGACCTGAATGTAGATGAATTTGTAATTTCGTTTTGGAGAACTTCCGTGTAGTATATGCGTCACACCACTACATTATTTGCTGCTTTATCTGCCGGTACGAACACAAACCGCTTTGCGAGTACTTGGAGTTTATTTTTTTATTCTGGAAATGGGAATATCATGGACCCTATTACTAATTTCAGAATTGTTTTCAAAATGAGATATACGAATATTAACAGTATTCATAATTTTATTCAAATAACTGTCTAGAGATTTTTATCAGATTTTCACGTTTACACCAATTTTACAGTAGACAGACAGAGCGTCTTTAATAACCTTACGACACTGTTTCCAATCTATTTTAGATGGAGGACGATATTTCGGTCCTTTCTTAAGAAAAGTTATGACCTCACGGTCTTCGACGATGTTGAGGTCTCCTGTAAGGACATGACCATAGGGAACATATCTAAAACTAGATGTTTCAGAATCTCAAGTGGAAGGAACATTATTTACTATATTGACGTCTGATGTAACTGACGTATAATTAAAAATCAAACTTCTGCTGGTTTTTATAAGAATACGAAATAATAGGTGGTTCTATATTATCAAAATATGGAGGTATTTGGCTTTGGATGGTAGAGTCATTGAATATACTAGATAAGTTAAAAAAATCAATACCTCTATTTATATATTTTAATTTAAGAAAATGCCGTTTATGATTTTCAGGTTTATCGATACTAGGAAATAGCCTATGATGACAAAAGGCTGTAATAATACGGGTGTATTCATACATCGGGATAAAAAAAGAAATTGTATCACACTCCAGAAAAATAGCATATAATTTACTTATTGGTATCTGACCCAGTTTGCATAATACTTGATGTCTGCCATTATTTTTATTATAGATAACAGATCAGCAAGTGTATAATTTATACGATGTTTAATACGTTGATTACGGTTTTGCGTTTGCCATGAAACCTTTTATTTCTAAGTCGTTTATCGACAATATTAATGACATCGATTGAAGTTGTAGTTATGTTCCCCTGTCCTAATATTTTGTCATTAAGACCGAGAGGATAAGCAGTTTGAAGTCTTTTTATCCAAAATAATTCGCGAATTTCACGTGATTTTTCAAATTGCTTGAATTTAATGTGTGATTCTCCTGGTTGTTTCTGAACGGTTTCAAGTGGTTGGAATTTAATAAATTTTAGATTGTGATTATGCTTATCTAAATGTTGATATATCAAACTTTTGAATTTTTTAGGTCTACGAAAGCGGTAAAGGTGTTCTTGATTTCTTTTGTAATACGCTCGTCCCGTCTGTCCCACATATTGAATACCACATTTAGGTTGGGTTCAAGTTACCACATATATAAGGTTTTGAGTTTTTCAGGTAATGTCACAGGAAAAGGAGAGCGAAAAAGCTCTCCCGTTCACTGTTGACCGTACAGTATTTTGTGAAGTTAATCTAAAACAGGTTAGTCACTTTTTGGCATTGCACGGGAAAATTTGTGGATATCCACGCGCATTTTTGTTAAACAATCTGGCTGTAGAGGCAATACAAATACGTTTGTTTAAGCACGTGGATATCATTGACTGTTTACGAAATACTAAATCTATTCCTGGGGCAGAAAATCCTATCTTAGCTGTATTTGGCAAAACCTTTCGAGATTTTGTGTCCTCAATGCGTTTCAAAGTTATATCTTATTTGGCTTTTTAACTTTTTGGATTTGAGCTAATAATTGATCTTTTGTAGACGAAACGTGCGTCTGGCGTACAAAATTGTAAGCCTGGTATCTTTAATGAATTTTCATTCATACCGGATCTTTATAGGAAGAATGACAAGGAGCTAAGATTATCTTTTTACTAAACTTTCCGCTATGTAGATGATATCTTCTCACTAAACAATTCTTGAACCCATCCCATCGAACTTGATATAAAGGATACAACATATACAGCTAAGTCTGCCTCATATCTTGACTTATAACTAGTAAATGACTATGGGGGTCGGATGAAAAGAAAACTTTACGACAACAGAGATGATTTCAGCTTCCAAATGGTGAATTTTCCATTTCTATGTAGCAACATTCCAAAAGTGCCTTCATATGGAACATTAATCTCTCAGTAAATAGGGAAAGCATTTCCTATCTTGATAAATGGTTCATGTGGTTGTTGCTCACAAGAAAGCTATCAAACCAAGAGTTCTAAGCGGTAAAGTTGAAATCGACCCTTGGAATATATTGCGGACGAGTTGTTTGACTGCTATGGAACATATGTTTAACATATATGTTCCAATTGTCGTAACTACAATTAATCCCATCATCTTTTCCTCTAAAGTGACCTACCAAATAAGACTTATTATCGGGTTTGTAATAAAATGAGCAACACGACGGGTGCAACATGTTGAGCAGGATCTGCTTAATTAACCTTCCGAAGCACCGGAGATCATCCCCGCTATTTTGTATGGTTCGTGTTCCTCTGTCTTTAGTCTTCTTCAATCGGCAATCCTCGGGTGAATCCGCTACTCTCCTTCTAGATGCAAGGTACGGAATCGACCGAGTTGTGACGAATGTAGTCTTCTCCTGTTTTGTATACTGTTGTTTTATCTTTTTGTCGTTTTTCATTTTTTGCCATGCCGTTGTAAGTTTGTTTTCAAAAAACGAATTTGAAAGTTGCATCTATCTTATATCACCAAATAAATCAAATCCCAAAAATGAAGATAACGTTATCATTTTCATAGCACAATGACAGACAAGAGATTGATGTATGAAATGCAAAGACAACCAGCACGATCTTTCGAAAGCGTGATGTTAAATATTGAAATTATAAATATTTATCAATATGATGTACACAAGTTTTATACTAGTTTACTTTCAAATCATTACGATTCCTTCAGGAAGAACACTCACATGATTTAATCTATTTTCCAGCATTATCAATTGCCTCGTTTACAATTAAACAAGTTAGTTTTAATTTCAAGGTACAGAATAGGTCTTGATACATCACTTCACTGACATGCATATGTCAGATTATCTGCACATTAATGATACAAAATAAGTGTTTATTTCAAATTACGTATACGAAGTGGATTAAAAAAATCAACAAAAGTAATAAAAAACGAAAGAAAGTATGCAAAAAACGAAATAATTCAATATAGGTTTTTGATCCCCTTTTCAGAATTTGCAATATAAATATATATAACAAAAGATGATCAAAGAGAGAGATATACTTTTGCACAAAATATGATTATTTTTGTTCATCTCAAAGGGTTAAGTCTGGAATAAAATCGTGGTCTTCCATTATCTTCTATCATCATACAAATCAATTAAAGTGAAGGCCTTTCATTTAGCTGTGCTAGATATATAAATAAATTACGTCGGGTCGAAATGGGGAACTTATGTGCTCTCTGTGAGTTAATGAACTCGCGCAGCGTGACCTGATGCAAATTTTATTTTCCCATCCAAAATACCCAATTGTCAAGTGCAACTATCTTTCAATCAGAATTATAAAAGTGACATAATAGAAATTTCTACATAAACTAGAGGCTTTCAAAAGCCTGGTCGTACACCTGGATCTATGTGGATCCAATCAATAGTCTCTCTCCAACATTTCCAACTAAAAACCTTTTTTTAGTTGATTTTGTATTGTTGAACATTTTGGCTGTTTTGCTATAGTTTTTGCCAAAATCACTTAAGGTGGCTCGGGTGTCTTCCTCCATCTTGGATTTCGAAGTAGCAGATAACGTTGGTCTAGATATTTCATGAAATGTGCAAATTTTGAGAGTAGTATGTAATTTATGTAAAAGACTTTTGATGTAAATATAGAAAATTGTGTGTTTTATCATAATTACGGCTGTAATTTCTCAAAAAAACATTATTTGTGTTTGATTAGATTTTTTTCAACTTTGCCAAATAAGGGAGATAACTCAGATAAAGTAATTTTTATAATAGAAAGTGTTGTGAATTTACCTATTTTGATATGGTGCAAGAAAACAAGTTCGGTGACCCCATTTTTTCTTTTTCCTATCTGAAAGCATCTTATAAGAGCTATCTTCTCACATTTTATCTTAAAGTTCTATCAAGTAGTTTTCTTTTTATCACACAAAATTTGATTTTCCATGCATAATCTATACAAAATCTGACAATTTTGCACAACCTCTAGCGTGAAAAAAAGTACGGTGACCCATACTTTTTATTATATTTTTGAAAAAAGCATGATAAAAACTTCATTTTGACAAATTATCAAAAAATTCTATCAATTTTAATTAAGACGCCCCAGCCACCTTAATATGTTAAAATCATCATTAAAGGGCAGTAACTGCTAAAAGTAATAGAATGACAATTTTGTCTCTATTGACCGGTCTAGTTGATCATTTTCACTGCTTACAGTTTTTCTCTATGTACTATAGATATTTTCCAAAGACGCGAAAAATCGTCATTAAAGGATAACAAATAAAAGAAATCAATTGACAATAAGGCTTTTTTGACCTATTTGACGATCTTACTGATAGTTATTGATGTTTAAAGTTCAAATCTGTCTATTATAGTGTTCAAGAAAATTGGCAAAAGGGCAAAAAGTTGGTAAACATCGTCATTTAAGAGCAATATCACCTTTAAAAAGTTTACTAAAGATCTTGACCAATTTGAAAATATTTTCTTGCTTATTATTTTAGCAATTCAACGTGTCACTGATGATAAAAGGCAAAAATGCAAAATATTGTAATGAGTCTTTGACAATTTCAGCCAAATTTACCTAATTGTAGATCTTGTCTGATTTTGTTGTTGTAATAAAGGTTTCTTTCTAACAGTTATATCCTGCAAAATAATAGGTAAAGATGCATGACGATTTCAGTTATCTTTAACTAATTTGTAGATCTTGTACATGTCTTGCTAATCATATCTGCTTTTACAAGTTTCTTTTTGACTTTTGTAGTTTGCAATATATATATATGCTGTACCATAAAACTGTATCGATTTATTAATACGTATATGCGAATTTTGTTAGGCATAAACAAATATTCAACATATTGCATTTAAAAGAACAATCTGATATTTTGTTGTGACTTTCTCATTTACAGATTGTTCTAATAAAACCATTATTCCATAAATTTGTATTTCAAATTGATAAGTGTAAGTCTTCATTCATTTCACCAGCATCTGTTATTATCTATACCAATTGCAAGTTTGTTAAGGGAAACATATAATATTTTCAGAAAGGTTTACTCAAGTTAACTTATTATTATAAAGATATGAAGATATGGTATGATTGCCAATGAGACAACTATCCCTCATAATTCAAATGAAGTAGATGGAAGCAATTATAGGACACCATACGTCCTTTAAAAATGAAAACTCAATGTTCGCCCAGCGTACAAAATTTTAACCCTGGTATCTATGAGGAGTTTACGATATATTCGGCTATAAATAGCAAAGTGTGAAACAATTCAAACATAAAAACTAAAGGCTTATTTATAACAAAACATTACGAATAAAAAATATGACAGACATGAACCAACGACAACCACTGAACTACAGGCTCCCGACTTTGGACAGGCACATAAAGAATGTGGCGTGGTTAAACATGTATGTGAGCGTTCCACCCCCTATCCTAAGACAATGGTGTAACATAATAAAATGTAGGAACAATAAACAACTGTAATACAAGTGGGAGGCTTAGCTAGCTATAAAACTAGGTTTAACCCACCATTTTCTTGGGAAAATGCCTATACCAAGTCAGGAATATGACAGTTGTTGTCCATACGTTCCGTTGGTGCAAAGTTCAACGTTCGGTTTTATTAGTGTTTTTGGACATCACTTTTAATTTACCTTGGTGTGTAGTATTTTGTTTTACATTTTTACCAATCTGTCTTTGTGTAAATTCTGCCAATGCATGCATCACTCAAAGGAGTTGAACAAAATAACTTTCTTCAACTTAGCTTAAGCTAAGACTATTCCCAATACACCAAACACTTATACTACATTAATAAAATGAATATTTCTGTTCCATTAACGGTTTTATACCATTATATTATAATTTCACAACAAAAACAGAAAATTAATTTGTCTTGCAATCCGTATATATTGTTTCAAATTTGCCAGGTTTCACTCTTGATTCACATATGTTTAACACATCAAAGATGTCAGATTACCTCCAGATAACGCAAAAGGTATTAGTCGAAGGTGTGATCCTAGGGTACAGGGGACGTGATTGTCATCAAATCTGGTTAAATCCATATGTTAACCTAACATAGAGAAATCATCAACGGTTTAAACAGTAACCATGCAAGTACCAGATCAATTACAGAGAGAACGTTTGTTATTTTGAAAAGAAGGTTTCATGTTCTGCTTTTACATGCGGAACACACATTACATGACAATCGACATTTTTCAATTAATATTTACAAATCATTATTGTGAAAATACATTGATGGTACCAGCGGGATTGGAACCCATAATCTGGGGATCTAAAGGCAGCGCTCTAATCGATTGAGACAAAGAATATCTTCCCTTACTCAACCAGTTAGACTACTTTTAAATATACTATTTTACAATATAGATCGACCATCTACAATTTGTATAAATAGAAATAGTTATAGATATTACAGTTGCAATATAATAGTTAAGAGATATTAGCCAGTGAAACAGCTATCAAACGACATAAAAATCATATGACATCTATGTCAAGGTATGGTTTTCAATACTTGAAATGTGCCTATACAGAAAGTCGTACTCAAATCAGTTTCTTGTTTACAATTTAAAAATAATGCATGATTTTTAAAGCCACTACATTACAATTTATAAACATAACCTAAATATCTATTTCCGTATGCAGATGATGTTTTTTTTTTTCACTTAAAACTATTTAAACTCAATAAATTAGATGAGTTTCCCTTTTTTTAGGACAGAATAAAGCCACAAAAGTTATGTAGACATCTATGTGCAGTGTTGCAAAACATTGATTTGTCAAGAATCGAACTTGTTGGTACAAGTACTGTAGTGTAGCAGCTAGGATCAGCCAGTTTAAATCTCCACATTTGAAGGTGTGCAAGTTAAAAAGATCACAATGCAAAAGTTTTTTTTCAGTAACTGAAATACATATTTAATGTGTGTTTTCGTATTTTGCCCTGGCAAGAAGGTTCTAATCGATGTTAGAACAACCGAATTTTGGGGAACTGTAGAAACCCATGACATTTAAGGCCGACACATTTCATATAAAAAACTATTGTGGGCCGATTGCTAAAATTTGTCGTTAGGCTAATGATGTTATGAAATAAGGTTAAGGCAAATTGAGGTATCAGTAAATTCTAATCGTAATTATATCTTATAAAAGCATTTGTTATCACCAATATACTTTATAATAACGTATGCTTATATTGTTTTTTTTCAAAAACTGCAGTTACCACGATCCCAATATGGCGGAGGTAGAAATAGGTGAAATCGTTTTCTGCTTATTTCTCCGTGTATACGTGTTGTTTTCAAGAATTACTCAATCGCCAGGTTGATCTGTACGGTTTAGTTGTGGGTGTGTTTTCTTAATATCATATATGGCCTCGTAACAAAAAAAAAAAAAAAACCGTCGAAAATTGAAGGAAGATAATCGTAACGCCAAGAAATTTGTTTGATATGAAAATCGTAACTGGACTATCAGATAGTCGTAATTTGGGCATGATAATAGCAACTTGTCAGTGTTAAACGTAACTTTATTTGTAGATTGGGATGTCGACTATATCTAAATCTTGCTTGAAAGTTTTATGTTTCACAGGTTAAAATTTACGGTAAATATTGATTGGTATATTGTATACTTAAAGAAGAAGATATATTCCTTAATATAAAAGATTTTTTATAACAAAAAAAAAAAATAAAATCAATCAATCTATAACTGTTTTTGCGTCCCAGTACCAAAGCAACTGTGCTGGTTACACTCTCTGGGACTTACAGATCACTAACAGAGATATCGACCTGTTAGTAGTTATAAGATTAACGGTACCAATGTTCCTGTACTGCAACAGATGCTTATTTCGACAACTCATAAAGGTATCGGCCCGGTGGTAGTTATAACATTAACGTTACCAATTGTTCTGCTGCAGATGCGCTTTCGACTATTAATGCTGATCGTAAAAAAATGGATGCCTTTTATGACAGGAGATATAAGATTGATTAATTGTTGGTTGCTGAAAGTCAAGTGGCGTATATTTCATGCATGTTCAGGACGAAAACAAATTAACAATAAATATGTCCTATAAAAGGGGTCGTCCGGGATAAAGGTCGGAAAATTTGGACTGCCACTGGAAAATGAGGATTAGTTGGGAAGGACCTTTTATCCCTTGCAAAAGGTCACCTGTGGACCCCTCAAAGAGTGTTTTATGGTTCTTATGAGGCTGCCAATTTATACATCCCACAAAGCCAAAACGAACGCCCCACTTATGCAAGGAGGGTTTTGACTGCACGTCGGAAGAAGAAAATGGTGCCCATATTTATATTCCCTATTCACCCCAGTGTTGTTTGGGGCAGATATTAGAAGGGTAATCAAAAGATAGAATAGAACATACTAAAAGAATAAGAAATCTGGGAATAAAAGAGATACTTTGAGGAGAGCGCTCACAAGCATGTTTAACGCTGCTAAATTCTGTATGCGCTTGTCCGAATTCAGGAGTCTGTAATTTAGTGGTTGACGTTAGCTTTCTCTATGAGTTATGCACATTCTTGAAGGCTGTACAATAACCCGTAATTGCTTACATCTATGTCTTTCGGTGTCTGGTGGATAGTTGCCTCATTGCCAATCATACCACATCATCTTATTTTTATTTTGAAAGTTAAACAACTATAAGTTTGTGATACATTTCTATGATTACATTTGTAAACAATCTAAATTCAATTAATATAGTGATTAAATCTGTATTGGAAAGATTGGAAAAGTTGTGTGCATAATAATTGCATACCATATTTCAGTCGTCCTTTGAGGTATGGTGGTTAACAAAAAATATCGCGTTCATTGTTATAATGACGTAACCTTTTTATCAAAATCAATTACTTTTATCATTGAAATATTCGAAAGTTACGTTTATCTTTTTTTTGGGTTACGATTATCTTCCTAAAATTTTCGATGGCTATTATTTTGGTAACGAGGCTATATATGATATTTATAACACACACCCACAACTTAACCGTACAGATCAACCTGATGGCTGAATAATTCTTGAAAACAACACGTATACAGGGAGAAATAAGCAGAAACCGATTTCACCTATTTCTACCTCCGCCATATTGGGATCGTGGTAACTGCAGTTATCATGATCAGTTTAACACCGGTGATAAATGTCAGCCCATGAATTCCAGTTGGACACTGCTAGGTTCACTTTATGTAAAAACTGCTGTTACAAGTTGACTTTTTCCCTTTTAAGTGAAATTCGATTCGTTTTCACTAGTTAAATGGCATACTGAGGTACACAAATATCCTCCTGATTGCTCGGAAAATATATGAATTAGTAACAGCACTTTTTATGAACTGCAACATCTGCAGAATCCATGCATGTCGGAAATTAAGAGGTACTCATTGATCTGCAACGTGCACTATTAGTTAAAAAAGTAGTAACTGAATGTTTTAGTTTCAGCTTTGAAATCCAAACGCACAAAACACGAGGGATACCAGAGACAGAATAAGCAGTTTAACATCCTGGAAAGTGCAGAGTTAGGATGCAGCAAACCTCAATTGTTATAATATTTAAAAAGAGAGGTAAAACATACCAAATGGACATTCAAACTCATAAGTCGAACATAAACTAGACAACGCCATAGATAAAAATAAAAAAGATCAACAAATAACAGTACAAAAAACACAACATAGAAAACTAAAGACTGAGCATTACGAACCCCTCCAACAACTTAGGGTGATCTCAGATAGTTATTAAAAGTTGTTATTATCATCGATTAAACATTTGTCTTTCCCTTATAATGCACAATTAATTTATATTGAAATAAAAATAAATGTTTTAAGATATGTGTTAGTTTTATGTTTTCATTTCATATACAAGGTCGCAAAGGCTAAATGGCAGAGCTAAAATTACCAAACACTGTTCAGCAAACATCTATTATAGAGATAATTAACCTTGCAGTACACCTCGCACTACGCAATATGTGCATTTCAGATTTCGTATATAAATGTAGTATTTGGTAAATATTCTCATTTTCAAACCTTCAAAACCCAGAGTGAAACTGTAGCTAATATTATGATAATGGAGGAAAGAATGTGATGCAACTTGCCCCGGAAAAAATATACCATTATTTCATTCCGTTTTTTTTTTTTTTTATTTAAATTTTTTTATCAAACTTTCATTCATTATTGTGGCAGTAATGTTCAACAACATATTATTACCAAATTTTATTGAAAACAATCCAGAAATATTGGAGATATCCTTTGACAATCAAAAGGTTTTGATATTTTCCGCTCATCTCGACTGAAGCACCATACAGTATTTTTTTTAGTTACCAAGAGGAGTCTGATCTTTGTTGCACAAAATGTGTATATTAACTACCTTTTATCAATCAAAATGCACTGGAGTGGAGTCAATGCCTCATTGATATATTTTACAATTGAGTTACAGTCTTATTGATATATTTTTTAGTTGGATTGCTGTCTCATAAATGTTTTATTTAGTTTCAGTTCTATTTATGCACTTTATAATTGGTTTGCTGTCCTATTGATGTTTATCCCTAAAACACTCGTTATGCTGTACTATAAGTATCTATTTAAATGTATTGTAAGCCACCCGAGGGTATCCTGTTCTGTACTGGACAGTTTACTTACTTACGTTCATGACATGTAGTCTCTGCTACCCAGAGCACCTCTATATATGTATAAAACTTCGTCAGTGTGTTTGATATGCTTCTTTTGATTGATTAATATTTGTGTACTAAAAGGCTTCCTGTATTTGTGTGTTACTGTGCTATTTGTTTTTCTAACGGCTTTCCATAGTTTTTAATTTTGAACGAGCGTCCTCCAGCTGCAAGTTAGTGTGAATGTGTAATCCTTTTTATATGTATCCGAGATTGATAAAAAATACAAGTGACATTTCAATATTAACAGTTTTATTTGTTGAACTTTTTAAATAAATACGATTAGATAAAGAGTTTCTGACAATTATAATTCTATTACTTGTATACAATTTAGTGCATATGTACTAAATATTCAGCAATAGTTCATATTTGTGGTGTCTGAGGTGGTGGGAGTAAGCTTACTGTACAAAAAGACAGCTAAGTGATATTCCATTATTTATCAGTATGCCCACCATAATCTTTTTACTGCTTTGTTTACAAGTTTTGCGTTGTGTCCCCCTTTTGGACTTGCCGCCAGGCCATCTGCCATTACTAAGTCCTCGCGCGTTCATATACAAGATTGTAAGTGTCACGTGACATACTGATCCAATGGTTACTTGTCCTTTCCAGGAAGCCGGAACTATAAAATATTAAGATATTGAAAAACATAGAATTGAAATCATCTCGAGTTGTCCTATGATTGTCCTTCAACATAAAATATTAAAACTAACCAATAGAGCTCATAAAATACATAGAATAATTTGAATAATAATACACAAGTCCATATAAGTAAATTAAATAAAACATAGTTCATCACCTCAATCTAAATATTTACAATATATTTGTGTCCGGCAGGTTATAACCATAAAATACAAATTCTGTGGTATTAAAAAATGCAATAATAGATAAATTGTCAAGGGGACGAATTGGTATTAAGCGAGATAGAAATCGACGTTGCGTTATGTGTCTACCCATTGTTTATAAATTATAAAAGTTATGAAAAGTAGATATTTGGTTTCAAGAAATAGTTCTCAATTAGTTGTTAATTTATACGAAAAATGTAAACTATGAGCAATTACACACATTCCCTGCTGTGACACCTGTAAAAAAATGTAAACGTCATTTCACTTCCACTGTTTTATACATTAAACATTTGATTTACTGGATAATTACCACCATCATTTCAAACCTATGCACAAACATGAAATGGAAATTTATATATAAGACGATGAAATTCCCCCTTCCTCCCCCGCCCATATTTGGTAAACACTTGAATCTTGACTGGTGATAGTTATACAAATAGTGGATTACTGCTACACATGTAAAAATCAGTATAAAATATTTATCAAGCTTGCTACGAGTAAAGTATTACTTCATAAGATAATTTATATTTATTTCTATTTAAAATTCCCAAGATCCTTACACTTCCCATATTTAAAGAAATGAATTCTCCTGAACTAAGTATTTGAGCACATATAAATAAATTTGAGTTCAAGAATGTTATGTGTCTATCCATAGTTTAAAAGTTATGAAAACGTAGATATTTGGTTTCAAAAATAGTTCTCAATACTTCTATCGAAGAAAGAAAAGAAGTTAGCATTATCCTTTAACTTCACTTTCCGTTATAAAGATGATGTTCTCTCACTAAAAAAAATCAAAATTTGGTGACTATGTTGGACGCATCTATCCCATCGAACTTGAGAGAAAGTATACAACAGATACAATTAAGTCTGCCTCATATCTTGACTTTATATAGATAATACCGTTGGTTTTCCTGTTTGAATTGTTTTACACTTAGTCTAGTCATTTTAGGGCCCTTTATAGCTTGTTATTCGGTGTGAGCCAAGGCTCCGTGTTGAAGGCCGTACTTTAACCTATAATTGTTTACTTTTTACACATTGTGACTTGGATGGAGAGTTGTCTGATTGGCACTCATACCACATCTTATTTATAATACCTCTAGAAATTGACAATGGTGTTCGGTTGAAAACAATAAAGCTTCCCAATTGTGAAGTTTCCATTTCTATGTAGCAACATTCCAGCAGCACCTGCATAAGGAGTATATATCTCCCAGTTGATACCATATTCCAAGGCTTTTATTTCCTATAATGCTTTTCTTGATAGAGGTTTGCTGCTCACACAGAAGCAATAAAACCAAGAGTTCAAAGTGGTGAAGTTAAAATCGTCCCTTCGTAAATTTTACGGACGGAATCACGAGTTGGTAACCCATTAAGGAATATCCGTTTCACAGATGACAACGGATCTGTACTAATTTTCGTAACTACAATCCCGTTCCATTTCCCCCGAATGTGACCTACCGAATTGAACCTATCACCAGGTGTGTACTAACATTAGCAACAACACGGGTGCCACATGTGGAGCAGGATCTGCTTACCTTTCCGGAGCACCTGAGATCACCCCAGAATTTGGTAGGGTTCGTGTTGCTCAGTCTTTGGTTTTTCTATATTGTGTTTTGTCTTCTTGTGTTGGTCTGTTTGTCTTTTTATTTTTTAGCCATGGCGTTTTCAGTTTATTTTTTACTTTTGAGTTTAAATACCCCTTTGGTATCCTTCGCCTCTCTTTTACTGTCCTTTAATTGTTTCCCCTAGTCTGAATGATATCTTCAAAGCATCGATTCTAGATTCTATCTATCTGTAGAGTCGTCTCTCTCTTTTACTGCAGTTTCTAACATTTTCTAAGTTTGTTAAGTTGATATGTCTTCTTTGTCACTCTTGATGATATGGGCTATTGCTTTATAAAGATAAAACCTGGATTTGATAGCCATGTTGTACTCCTCGTTTCCATTTGGTGTAATGCCAAGAAACGATATTTCAGTAACAATTCCTCCTTCTAAAATTGGAGTCGTTTCCCGGAGTTCAACTTTAGAGCAGTTTTGGCATATTCCCAATTAAACTTGTTTTTCTCTGGAGTCTTTTCTTTCAAGTTTTTGGAGGGCAACTGCTGGTATTGTTATAAGTTTGACAACTTCCTCTTGGTCCCATTCCTTTCTTCCAGCTGGGAAAAGTGGGATTCCACCTTTTCTCAGGAGTTTTCTTACCGGTTCACTTAATGAATTATTGTCATCGTGAAATTCTCTATCTGTTACATGATCCATGGATGTTTCCTGCTCCTTTCTGTTAACATATTTAGTGTGAAATCTTAGCTTTTCTTTTTCTTGTTTCCTCTTTTCCTCCTGACTTTGGCCTTCCGTCTCGTTGTTTCAGTTTTTGCTGTTTCTCCATTGTTCATCCATTGTTCATCTTCCTTCAATCTTATTTCCTCTTCCTGTTTCTGTGTTTCCTGTCTCTATTGTTCTTCTTCCATCAATCTTATATCTTCCTCTTGTTTGTGTTTTTCCTGTGACATTTGTTCCTCTTCCTTCAATCTTATTTCCTTGTCCTGGTTCTGTTTTTCCTGACTCCTTCGTTCTTCCTCTTGTATTTTCTAGTCATCCTTTCTTTGCTTAAGTTTCTTGACCTTATGTTTATGATGTTCATTCTTTTTCTGACGTTTTTCGCAATTTTTCTTTCCTTCATTTTCTGTCTTCTTATTTTTCTATTGACTTGTTACTTTCTTATTTTCTTGATGTTTGTCATCCTCCTCGCTGTCATCTTGTAACAAAATACTTGATGTCAAAGGTGTTTTGAGAAGCGATAATGGCTTTGGATTGATTAATGTTAGATGTTTTCCCGGAAGCAGTTCATCAGATGTTTTGATGTCTGCAATATACTCCTCTGTGATTGAAAATTTTCTAGCTATCACTGCATTAATGATCAACCTCAATTCCCCGTCTATTGTGGTAGAAAAGGTATGCACTCCAGTGTTATGTTTACAAGTGAATTCTTCTTATCAAAGCATTCAACATCTAGTGCTCTTTAAGGACATTGTCTTTCAGGTTAATTTGATAACATCTAATTGATACAACCAGATCTTGTTTGAATATTGAAGTATTTTTTATTTTTTTGGAAGGGGGTTACTGTTTTATGATTATCTGTCGTGTATAAAAACATATGACACTTAATTTTCCCCCAAAATTGTTCTGATTGTAAAAATATAAACTCCGGAATAAAAAGTCGGTTATCCAATCTTCCTGCTTCCTACTTCAATCCTTCCCTTCATGGCCTCTTTGGAATTCACATTGAATGGAAATATTACTTTTGCATAGGTTCGCCGACCCAGATTGGAGCTGTTTCGTTTAAATGATTTTCTAACAGCACAATGATCACATTCTTTGCAGTACCGGGTTATCAAGCTTTTCATGGATAACAAGTAAAAGAGCTGCTGGATCCGACTTAGCATTTTATCAGGTCCTAAATGACCTGCAGATTGAACGTCATGGCAATACTTAAAGGCTGTCTTTTGGTGTGATTTTATTACAAAGAGCTGCAATTTGAAGTTGTTGACATCATCGTTATTAGACCAATAAAATTTTCCATAAAGCATGCGTGCCATTGTTTATTGTCAGTATATCACATTGTCTCCTTATGGTTTTTTGGAATGATGTTCCTTTTGAGACTTGATCCAAGTCAGGTTTATTTTCTTTTCCTCAAGATATGTCACAATGAGTGACATGTCTGGATCTTCCAATTGACATTGTCTAATACTGCCTGGGTCCCATTCTTCTATGCAGTAGCCACTTGGTGTATCACTAGACTGATTTTCTGTCTGACTTCTTGTACATAATCGTACTATTTCTACTCTTGATATTGGCTGCTCGTTTTCAGGTAACTCGTTGTAAATCAAATCAGTTTCTTCCAGTTGGATTTTGTCTGTTTCACCGTCGCTTGTGTGATTTCCGGATTCTCATCTCTCGCAAGATTTACAAGGCCTCCTTGAAAGGGAGTCAGTATTTGAGAGTTACTTCCAGCAGTGTGTGTTAATGTCAAATTGTACGTTCCCAATTCTTTAAGCCATCTGGCTGTTTGACCAGTTGGTTTCTTTAGATTTTTCATCCATGATGCAGCTGAGTTGTCTGTACACAGCAACACTTCATGGCCATATAAATAATGATGAAAGTTCTTCATTGTTATAATTAAAGCAAGTAGCTCTTTCGAGTTAAACAGTATGACTGCTCGTGTATGTTCATAGATTTGCCAATGTATGACATAACTTGTCAAAACTATGTCAAAATTGTGACAAAACTGCTCCATCAGCCTATCACTTGCATCTGTGTCTAGTATAAATGGCAAATTTGGAAGAGGGTAAGCAAACACAAGTGTACTTCTCAAAGCATTTGTCAACTGTTCAAATGATTTTGACAATCTTCATTCCAAGCAAAGCGGCTATTCTTTTCGCAAATTGTGTGCATTGGTCTTGCAATTGCTGCAAATCCTTACCCATTCGCCTATAGTAGAAGCAAAGCCTTAAAAAGCTGCGCAGCTGTTTTGCAGATTTGAGGACTGGTCAGTCATCAATTGCTTTTGTTTTTTCAAGATCGGTTGAAATTCTCTCCTCAGACACTATTTGTCAAAGGAACGTGACTTGTTTTTGAAAGAAAATGCATTTGGCAGGTTTTAATTTCAGATGTGCATTTTGTAGGCGTATAAAGATTCTTTCTAACCTTCCAAGACCCTCTTCAAATGTTTCACTTACTGATATGATGTCGTCCATATAGAGTAGTAGTTCTTCATGTTCTTTACACTGTAAAACGTTGACAGAAAAACCATAAATTAACCCATTCGTATAAAATCCATCATCCCAGTTATCATCTGTTTCTCCTATATGTCCTGTCCGGACATGTTTTTCTCACTTTATATTAGGGCACTCGATCATAAAACTTTACGCAGTACTCGGAGTACAGAATTTGTGCTCGAAACACCAAATCCAGGATTTTGATTGGTTGATTTCTGAGTCAGAGTACGAAAATCGTGCTTGAAAGTTTTATGACCGCAAGACCTGGCCTTTACCTCCTGTCACTAACCGACGGCCTATTGAGCCAGAGCTGTCTGTCGTTTCCCGGGTTATTATTATAAGATGTGTTTTGTCTTTGGTTGCCTTGAAGTTCCCTCTTGCTCTGTTTTGATTGTGTTTGTTTTGCCAGTTCCTTATAAAATTGTCTGGTGAGTTGCAACTATAACATCTGCCAGTATTTGTCCTCTTTGTGTCCTGATTTCCTTGTCCTTGTTCCAGCTTTGCTATCCTATCTTGTAAATGCTTGCAAATTTTTCTGATAGTCCTTTTCACTCATGTGTCCTTCAACGTCCTTTGGCTCCATAGCTCTGATTGTTGATTTCTTTTTGTCTCCATCCCCGAGTATTGTCTCATACCTTTCTATAACATCAACAGCGTCTGCTATTGTTTGACATTCCTTGTCAATGCAGCGACATTGATTTAGCATACGATATACGCAAGTACATAAAATGTAATGACATGAAACATAGTTCATCACCTCAATCCAAGTATTTACAATATATTTGTAAATGGCAGGGTATAACCATAAAATATAAATTCTGTGGTATTAAAAATACAATAATAGATCAATTGTCAAGGGGACGAATTGGATCCGACTTTATATATCAGTCCGCATTGACCAATGTTTCAGGAAGAGATCAAATATATCACAACGATTCGACATTCCATGAATACAATTCTACAATGTGTTATTTTTTCCAATAATGTATCGAGAATATCTTCCCTTACTCAACCAGTTAGACTACTTTTAAATATACTATTTTACAATATAGATCGACCATCTACAATTTGTATAAATAGAAATAGTTATAGATATTACAGTTGCAATATAATAGTTAAGAGGTATTAGCCAGTGAAACAGCTATCAAACGACATAAAAATCATATGACATCTATGTCAAGGTATGGTTTTCAATACTTGAAATGTGCCTATACAGAAAGTCGTACTCAAATCAGTTTCTTGTTTACAATTTAAAAATAATGCATGATTTTTAAAGCCAATACATTATAATTTATAAACATAACCTAAATATCTATTTCCGTATGCAGATGATGTTTTTTTTTTTCACTTAAAACTATTTAAACTCAATAAATTAGATAAGTTTCCCTATTTTTAGGACAGAATAAAGACACAAAAGTTATGTAGACATCTATGTGCAGTGTTGCAAAACATTGATTTGTCAAGAATCGAACTTGTTGGTACAAGTACTGTAGTGTAGCAGCTAGGATCAGCCAGTTTAAATCTCCACATTTGAAGGAGTGCAAGTTAAAAAGATCACAATGCAAAAGTTTTTTTTCAGTAACTGAAATACATATTTAATGTGTGTTTTCGTATTTTGCCCTGGCAAGAAGGTTCTAATCGATGTTAGAACAACCGAACTTTGGGGAACTGTAGAAACCCATGACATTTAAGGCCGACACATTTCATATAAAAAA
Organism: Mytilus coruscus; assembly: GCA_017311375.1. Taxonomy (NCBI): domain Eukaryota; kingdom Metazoa; phylum Mollusca; class Bivalvia; order Mytilida; family Mytilidae; genus Mytilus; species Mytilus coruscus. The sequence goes on along the minus strand of CM029598.1, from coordinate 72,382,831 downwards.
CTATTGTGGGCCGATTGCTAAAATTTGTCGTTAGGCTAATGATGTTATGAAATGAGGTTAAGGCAAATTGAGGTATCAGTAAATTCTAATCGTAATTATATCTTATAAAAGCACTTGTTATCACCAATATACTTTATAACAACGTATGCTTATATTGTTTTTTTCTTCAAAAACTGCAGTTACCACGATCCCAATATGGCGGAGGTAGAAATAGGTGAAATCGTTTTCTGCTTATTTCTCCGTGTATACGTGTTGTTTTCAAGAATTACTCAATCGCCAGGTTGATCTGTACGGTTTAGTTGTGGGTGTGTTTTCTTAATATCATATATGGCCTCGTAACAAAAAAAAAAAAAAAAAAAACCGTCGAAAATTGAAGGAAGATAATCGTAACGCCAAGAAATTTGTTTGATATGATAATCGTAACTGGACTATCAGATGTCGTAATTTGGGCATGATAATAGCAACTTGTCAGTGTTAAACGTAACTTTATTTGTAGATTGGGATGTCGACTATATCTAAATCTTGCTTGAAAGTTTTATGTTTCACAGGTTAAAATTTACGGTAAATATTGATTGGTATATTGTATACTTAAAGAAGAAGATATATTCCTTAATATAAATGATTTTTATAACAAAAAAAAAAAAAAAAAACAAAAAAATCAATCAATCTATACATGTAACTGTTTTTGCGTCCTCGTACCAAAGCAACTGTGCTGGTTACACTCTCTGGGACTTACAGATCACTAACAGAGATATCGACCTGTTAGTAGTTATAAGATTAACGGTACCAATGTTCCTGTACTGCAACAGATGCTTATTTCGACAACTCATAAAGGTATCGGCCTGGTGGTAGTTATAACATTAATGTTACCAATTGTTCTGCTGCAGATGCGCTTTCGACTATTAATGCTGATCGTGAAAAAATGGATGCCTTTTATGACAGGAGATATAAGATTGATTAATTGTTGGTTGCTGAAAGTCAAGTGGCGTATATTTCATGCATGTTCAGGACGAAAACAAATTAATAATAAATATGTCCTATAAAAGGGGTCGTCCGGGATAAAGGTCGGAAAATTTGGACTGCCACTGGAAAATGAGGATTAGTTGGGAAGGGACCTTTTATCCCTTTCAAAAGGTCACCTGTGGACCCCTCAAAGAGTGTTTTATGGTTCTTATGAGGCTTCCAGTTTATACATCCCGCAAAGCCAAAACGAACGCCCCACTTATGCAAGGAGGGTTTTGACTGCACGTCGGAAGAAGAAAATGGTGCCCATATTTATATTCCCTTTTCACCCCAGTGTTGTTTGGGGCAGATATTAGAAGGGTAATCAAAAGATAGAATAGAACATACTAAAAGAATAAGAAATCTGGGAATAAAAGAGATACTTTTTCATAAAAAGAAGGAGGAGAGCGCTCACAAGCATATTTAACGCTGCTAAATTCTGTATGCGCTTGTCCGAATTCAGGAGTCTGTAATTTAGTGGTTGACGTTAGCTTTCTCTATGAGTTATGCACATTCTTGAAGGCTGTACAATAACCCGTAATTGCTTACATCTATGTCTTTCGGTGTCTGGTGGATAGTTGCCTCATTGCCAATCATACCACATCATCTTATTTTTATTTTGAAAGTTAAACAACTATAAGTTTGTGATACATTTCTATGATTACAGTTGTAAACAATCTAAATTCAAATTAATATAGTGATTAAATCTGTATTGGAAAGATTGGAAAAGTTGTGTGCATAATAATTGCATACCATATTTCAGTCGTCCTTTGAGGTATGGTGGTTAACAAAAATATCGCGTTCATTGTTATAATGACGTAACCTTTTTATCAAAATCAATTACTTTTATCATTGAAATATTCGAAAGTTACGTTTATCTTTTTTTTGGGTTACGATTATCTTCCTAAAATTTTCGATGGCTATTATTTTGGTAACGAGGCTATATATGATATTTATAACACACACCCACAACTTAACCGTACAGATCAACCTGATGGCTGAATAATTCTTGAAAACAACACGTATACAGGGAGAAATAAGCAGAAACCGATTTCACCTATTTCTACCTCCGCCATATTGGGATCGTGGTAACTGCAGTTATCATGATCAGTTTAACACCGGTGATAAATGTCAGCCCATGAATTCCAGTTGGACACTGCTAGGTTCACTTTATGTAAAACTGCTGTTACAAGTTGACTATTTCCTTTTAAGTGAAATTCGATTCGTTTTCACTAGTTAAATGGCATACTGAGTTACACAAATATCCTCCTGATTGCTCGGAAAATATATGAATTAGTAACAGCACTTTTTATGAACTGCAACATCTGCAGAATCCATGCATGTCGGAAATTAAGAGGTACTCATTGATCTGCAACGTACACTATTAGTTAAAAAGTAGTAACTGAATGTTTTAGTTTCAGCTTTGAAATCCAAACGCACAAAACACGAGGGAAACCAGAGACAGAATAAGCAGTTCAACATCCTGGAAAGTGCAGAGTTATGATGCAGCAAACCTCAATTGTTATAATATTTAAAAGAGAGGTAAAACATACCAAATGGACATTCAAACTCATAAGTCGAAAATAAACTAGACAATGCCATAGATAAAAATAAAAAGATCAACAAATAACAGTACAAAAACACAACATAGAAAACTAAAGACTGAGCATTACCAACCCTCCAACAACTTAGGGTGATCTCAGATAGTTATTAAAAGTTGTTATTATCATCGATTAAACATTTGTCTTTCCTTATAATGCACAATTAATTTATATTGAAATAAAAATAAATGTTTTAAGATATGTGTTAGTTTTATGTTTTCATTTCATATACAAGGTCGCAAAGGCTAAATGGCAGAGCTAAAATTACCAAACACTGTTCAGCAAACATCTATTATAGAGATAATTAACCTTGCAGTACACCTCGCACTACGCAATATGTGCATTTCAGATTTCGTATATAAATGTAGTATTTGGTAAATATTCTCATTTTCAAACCTTCAAAACCCAGAGTGAAACTGTAGCTTATATTATGATGATGGAGGAAAGAATGTGATGCAACTTGCCCCGGAAAAAATATACCATTATTTCATTCCTTTTTTTTTTTTTTATTTAAATTTTTTTATCAAACTTTCATTCATTATTGTGGCAGTAATGTTCAACAACATATTATTACCAAATTTTATTGAAAACAATCCAGAAATATTGGAGATATCCTTTGACAATCAAAAGGTTTTGATATTTTCCGCTCATCTCGACTGAAGCACCATACAGTATTTTTTTTAGTTACCAAGAGGAGTCTGATCTTTGTTGCACAAAATGTGTATATTAACTACCTTTTATCAATCAAAATGCACTGGAGTGGAGTCAATGCCTCATTGATATATTTTACAATTGAGTTACAGTCTTATTGATATATTTTTTAGTTGGATTGCTGTCTCATAAATGTTTTATTTAGTTTCAGTTCTATTTATGCACTTTATAATTGGTTTGCTGTCCTATTGATGTTTATCCCTAAAACACTCGTTATGCTCTACTATAAGTACCTATTTAAATGTATTGTAAGCCACCCGAGGGTATCCTGTTCTGTACTGGACAGTTTACTTACTTACGTTCATGACATGTAGTCTCTGCTACCCAGAGCACCTCTATATATGTATAAAACTTCGTCAGTGTGTTTGATATGCTTCTTTTGATTGATTAATATTTGTGTACTAAAAGGCTTCCTGTATTTGTGTGTTACTGTGCTATTTGTTTTTCTAACGGCTTTCCATAGTTTTTAATTTTGAACGAGCGTCCTCCAGCTGCAAGTTAGTGTGAATGTGTAATCCTTCTTATATGTATCCGAGATTGATAAAAAATACAAGTGACATTTCAATATTAACAGTTTTATTTGTTGAACTTTTTAAATAAATACGATTAGATAAAGAGTTTCTGACAATTTTAATTCTATTACTTGTATACAATTTAGTGCATATGTACTAAATATTCAGCAATAGTTCATATTTGTGGTGTCTGACGTAGTGGGAGTAAGCTTACTGTACAAAAGACAGCTAAGTGATATTCCATTATTTATCAGTATGCCCACCATAATCTTTTTACTGCTTTGTTTACAAGATTTGCGTTGTGTCCCCTTTTGGACTTGCCGCCAGGCCATCTGCCATTACTAAGTCCTCGCGCGTTCATATACAAGATTGTAAGTGTCACGTGACATACTGATCCAATGGTTACTTGTCCTTTCCAGGAAGCCGGAACTATAAAATATTAAGATATTGAAAACATAGAATTGAAATCATCTCGAGTTGTCCTATGATTGTCCTTCAACATAAAATATTAAAACTAACCAATAGAGCTCATAAAATACATAGAATAATTTGAATAATAATACACAAGTCCATATAAGTAAATTAAATAAAACATAGTTCATCACCTCAATCTAAATATATTTGTGTCCGGCAGGTTATAACCATAAAATACAAATTCTGTGGTATTAAAAAATGCAATAATAGATAAATTGTCAAGGGGACGAATTGATATTAAGCGAGATAGAAATCGACGTTGCGTTATGTGTCTACCCATTGTTTATAAATTGTAAAAGTTATGAAAAGTAGATATTTGGTTTCAAGAAATAGTTCTCAATTAGTTGTTAATTTATACGAAAAATGTAAACTATGAGCAATTACACACATTCCCTGCTGTGACACCTGTACAAAAATGTAAACGTCATTTCACTTCCACTGTTTTATACATTAAACATTTGATTTACTGGATAATTACCATCATTTCAAACCTATGCACAAACATGAAATGGAAATTTATATATAAGACGATGAAATTCCCCCTTCCTCCCCCGCCCATATTTGGTAAACACTTGAATCTTGACTGGTGATAGTTATACAAATAGTGGATTACTGCTACACATGTAAAAATCAGTATAAAATATTTATCAAGCTTGCTACGAGTAAAGTATTACTTCAAAAGATAATTTATATTTATTTCTATTTAAAATTCCGAAGATCCTTACACTTCCTATATTTAAAGAAATGAATTCTCCTGAACTAAGTATTTGAGCACATATAAATAAATTTGAGTTCAAGAATGTTATGTGTCTATCCATAGTTTAAAAGTTATGAAAACGTAGATATTTGGTTTCAAGAAATAGTTTTCAATACTTCTATCGAAGAAAGAAAAGAAGTTAGCATTATCCTTTAACTTCACTGTCCGTTATAAAGATGATGTTCTCTCACTAAAAAAAAATCAAAATTTGGTGACTATGTTGGACGCATCTATCCCATCGAACTTGAGATAAAGTATACAACACATACAATTATATCTTGACTTTATATAGATAATACCGTTGGTTTTCCTGTTTGAATTGTTTTACACTTAGTCTAGTCATTTTAGGGCCCTTTATAGCTTGTTATTCGGTGTGAGCCAAGGCTCCGTGTTGAAGGCCGTACTTTAACCTATAATTGTTTACTTTTTACACATTGTGACTTGGATGGAGAGTTGTCTGATTGGCACTCATACCACATCTTATTTATAATACCTCTAGAAATTGACAATGGTGTTCGGTTGAAAACAATAAAGCTTCCCAATTGTGAAGTTTCCATTTCTATGTAGCAACATTCCAGCAGCACCTGCATAAGGAGTATATATTTCCCAGTTGATACCATATTCCAAGGCTTTTATTTCCTATAATGCTTTTTCTTGATAGAGGTTTGCTGCTCACACAGAAGCAATAAAACCAAGAGTTCAAAGTGGTGAAGTTAAAATCGTCCCTTCGTAAATTTTACGGACGGAATCACGAGTTGGTTACCCATTATGGAATATCCGTTTCACAGATGACAACGGATATGTACTAATTTTCGTAACTACAATCCCGTTCCATTTTCCCCGAATGTGACCTACCGAATTGAACCTATCACCAGGTGTGTACTAACATTAGCAACAACACGGGTGCCACATGTGGAGCAGGATCTGCTTACCTTTCCGGAGTACCTGAGATCACCCCAGAATTTGGTGGGGTTCGTGTTGCTCAGTCTTTGGTTTTCTATATTGTGTTTTGTCTTCTTGTGTTGGTCTGTTTGTCTTTTTATTTTTTAGCCATGGCGTTTTCAGTTTATTTTTTACTTTTGAGTTTAAATATCCCTTTGGTATCCTTCGCCTCTCTTTTACTGTCCTTTAATTGTTTCCCTAGTCTGAATGATATCTTCAGAGCATCGATTCTAGATTCTATCTATCTGTAGAGTCGTCTCTCTTTTACTGCAGTTTCTAACATTTTCTATGTTTGTCAATCTTATTTCCTTGTCCTGGTTCTGTTTTTCCTGACTCCTTCGTTCTTCCTCTTGTATTTTCTAGTCATCCTTTCTTTGCTTAAGTTTCTTGACCTTATGTTTATGATGTTCATTCTTTTCTGACATAACCTAAATATCTATTTCCGTATGCAGATGATGTTTTTTTTCACTTAAAACTATTTAAACTCAATAAATTAGATGAGTTTCCTTTTTAGGACAAAATAAAGACACAAAAGTTATGTAGACATCTATGTGCAGTGTTGCAAAACATTGATTTGTCAAGAATCGAACTTGTTGGTACAAGTACTGTAGTGTAGCAGCTAGGATCAGCCAGTTTAAATCTCCACATTTGAAGGAGTGCAAGTTAAAAAGATCACAATGCAAAAGTTTTTTCAGTAACTGAAATACATATTTAATGTGTGTTTTCGTATTTTGCCCTGGCAAGAAGGTTCTAATCGATGTTAGAACAACCGAACTTTGGGAACTGTAGAAACCCATGACATTTAAGGCCGACACATTTCATATAAAAACTATTATGGGCCGATTGCTAAAATTTGTCGTTAGGCTAATGATGTTATGAAATGAGGTTAAGGCAAATTGAGGTATCAGTAAATTATAATCGTAATTATATCTTATAAAAGCACTTGTTATCACCAATATACTTTATAACAACGTATGCTTATATTGTTTTTTTTCAAAACTGCAGTTACCACGATCCCAATATGGCGGAGGTAGAAATAGGTGAAATCGTTTTCTGCTTATTTCTCCGTGTATACGTGTTGTTTTCAAGAATTACTCAATCGCCAGGTTGATCTGTACGGTTTAGTTGTGGGTGTGTTTTCTTAATATCATATATGGCCTCGTAACAAAAAAAAAAAAAAAAAAAACCGTCGAAAATTGAAGGAAGATAATCGTAACGCCAAGAAATTTGTTTGATATGATAATCGTAACTGGACTATCAGATGTCGTAATTTGGGCATGATAATAGCAACTTGTCAGTGTTAAACGTAACTTTATTTGTAGATTGGGATGTCGACTATATCTAAATCTTGCTTGAAAGTTTTATGTTTCACAGGTTAAAATTTACGGTAAATATTGATTGGTAAATTGTATACTTAAAGAAGAAGATATATTCCTTAATATAAATGATTTTTTATAACAAAAAAAAAAAAAAAAAAAAAAAAAAATCAATCAATCTATAACTGTTTTTGCGTCCCAGTACCAAAGCAACTGTGCTGGTTACACTCTCTGGGACTTACAGATCACTAACAGAGATATCGACCTGTTAGTAGTTATAAGATTAACGGTACCAATGTTCCTGTACTGCAACAGATGCTTATTTCGACAACTCATAAAGGTATCGGCCCGGTGGTAGTTATAACATTAACGGTACCAATTGTTCTGCTGCAGATGCGCTTTCGACTATTAATGCTGATCGTGAAAAAATGGATGCCTTTTATGACAGGAGATATAAGATTGATTAATTGTTGGTTGCTGAAAGTCAAGTGGCGTATATTTCATGCATGTTCAGGACGAAAACAAATTAATAATAAATATGTCCTATAAAAGGGGTCGTCCGGGATAAAGGTCGGAAAATTTGGACTGCCACTGGAAAATGAGGATTAGTTGGGAAGGGACCTTTTATCCCTTTCAAAAGGTCACCTGTGGACCCCTCAAAGAGTGTTTTATGGTATTTATGAGGCTTCCAGTTTATACATCCCGCAAAGCCAAAACGAACGCCCCACTTATGCAAGGAGGGTTTTGACTGCACGTCGGAAGAAGAAAATGGTGCCCATATTTATATTCCCTTTTCACCCCAGTGTTGTTTGGGGCAGATATTAGAAGGGTAATCAAAAGATAGTATAGAACATACTAAAAGAATAAGAAATCTGGGAATAAAAGAGATACTTTTTCATAAAAAGAAGGAGGAGAGCGCTCACAAGCATGTTTAACGCTGCTAAATTCTGTATGCGCTTGTCCGAATTCAGGAGTCTGTAATTTAGTGGTTGACGTTAGCTTTCTCTATGAGTTATGCACATTCTTGAAGGCTGTACAATAACCCGTAATTGCTTACATCTATGTCTTTCGGTGTCTGGTGGATAGTTGCCTCATTGCCAATCATACCACATCATCTTATTTTTATTTTGAAAGTTAAACAACTATAAGTTTGTGATACATTTCTATGATTACAGTTGTAAACAATCTAAATTCAAATTAATATAGTGATTAAATCTGTATTGGAAAGATTGGAAAAGTTGTGTGCATAATAATTGCATACCATATTTCAGTCGTCCTTTGAGGTATGGTGGTTAACAGAAAATATCGCGTTCATTGTTATAATGACGTAACCTTTTTATCAAAATCAATTACTTTTATCATTGAAATATTCGAAAGTTACGTTTATCTTTTTTTTGGGTTACGATTATCTTCCTAAAATTTTCGATGGCTATTATTTTGGTAACGAGGCTATATATGATATTTATAACACACACCCACAACTTAACCGTACAGATCAACCTGATGGCTGAATAATTCTTGAAAACAACACGTATACAGGAGAAATAAGCAGAAACCGATTTCACCTATTTCTACCTCCGCCATATTGGGATCGTGGTAACTGCAGTTATCATGATCAGTTTAACACCGGTGATAAATGTCAGCCCATGAATTCCAGTTGGACACTGCTAGGTTCACTTTATGTAAAACTGCTGTTACAAGTTGACTATTTCCTTTTAAGTGAAATTCGATTCGTTTTCACTAGTTAAATGGCATACTGAGTTACACAAATATCCTCCTGATTGCTCGGAAAATATATGAATTAGTAACAGCACTTTTATGAACTGCAACATCTGCAGAATCCATGCATGTCGGAAATTAAGAGGTACTCATTGATCTGCAACGTACACTATTAGTTAAAAAAGTAGTAACTGAATGTTTTAGTTTCAGCTTTGAAATCCAAACGCACAAAACACGAGGGAAACCAGAGACAGAATAAGCAGTTCAACATCCTGGAAAGTGTAGAGTTAGGATGCAGCAAACCTCAATTGTTATAATATTTAAAAAGAGAGGTAAAACATACCAAATGGACATTCAAACTCATAAGTCGAAAATAAACTAGACAACGCCATAGATAAAAATAAAAAGATCAACAAATAACAGTACAAAAAACGCAACATAGAAAACTAAAGACTGAGCATTACGAACCCCTCCAACAACTTAGGGTGATCTCAGATAGTTATTAAAAGTTGTTATTATCATCGATTAAACATTTGTCTTTCCCTTATAATGCACAATTAATTTATATTGAAATAAAAATAAATGTTTTAAGATATGTGTTAGTTTTATGTTTTCATTTCATATACAAGGTCGCAAAGGCTAAATGGCAGAGCTAAAATTACCAAACACTGTTCAGCAAACATCTATTATAGAGATAATTAACCTTGCAGTACACCTCGCACTACGCAATATGTGCATTTCAGATTTCGTATATAAATGTAGTATTTGGTAAATATTCTCATTTTCAAACCTTCAAAACCCAGAGTGAAACTGTAGCTTATATTATGATGATGGAGGAAAGAATGTAATGCAACTTGCCCCGGAAAAATATACCATTATTTCATTCCTTTTTTTTTTTTATTTAAATTTTTTATCAAACTTTCATTCATTATTGTGGCAGTAATTTTCAACAACATATTATTACCAAATTTTATTGAAAACAATCCAGAAATATTGGAGATATCCTTTGACAATCAAAAGGTTTTGATATTTTCCGCTCATCTCGACTGAAGCACCATACAGTATTTTTTAGTTACCAAGAGGAGTCTGATCTTTGTTGCACAAAATGTGTATATTAACTACCTTTATCAATCAAAATGCACTGGAGTGGAGTCAATGCCTCATTGATATATTTTACAATTGAGTTACAGTCTTATTGATATATTTTTTAGTTGGATTGCTGTCTCATAAATGTTTTATTTAGTTTCAGTTCTATTTATGCACTTTATAATTGGTTTGCTGTCCTATTGATGTTTATCCCTAAAACACTCGTTATGCTCTACTATAAGTACCTATTTAAATGTATTGTAAGCCACCTGAGGGTATCCTGTTCTGTACTGGACAGTTTACTTACTTACGTTCATGACATGTAGTCTCTGCTACCAAGAGCACCTCTATATATATATAAACTTCGTCAGTGTGTTTGATATGCTTCTTTGATTGATTAATATTTGTGTACTAAAAGGCTTCCTGTATTTGTGTGTTACTGTGCTATTTGTTTTTCTAACGGCTTTCCATAGTTTTTAATTTTGAACGAGCGTCCTCCAGCTGCAAGTTAGTGTGAATGTGTAATCCTTCTTATATGTATCCGAGATTGATAAAAAATACAAGTGACATTTCAATATTAACAGTTTTATTTGTTGAACTTTTAAATAAATACGATTAGATAAAGAGTTTCTGACAATTATAATTCTATTACTTGTATACAATTTAGTGCATATGTACTAAATATTCAGCAATAGTTCATATTTGTGGTGTCTGAGGTGGTGGGAGTAAGCTTACTGTACAAAAGACAGCTAAGTGATATTCCATTATTTATCAGTATGCCCACTATAATCTTTTACTGCTTTGTTTACAAGATTTGCGTTGTGTCCCCTTTTGGACTTGCCGCCAGGCCATCTGCCATTACTAAGTCCTCGCGCGTTCATATACAAGATTGTAAGTGTCACGTGACATACTGATCCAATGGTTACTTGTCCTTTCCAGGAAGCCGGAACTATAAAATATTAAGATATTGAAAACATAGAATTGAAATCATCTCGAGTTGTCCTATGATTGTCCTTCAACATAAAATATTAAAACTAACCAATAGAGCTCATAAAATACATAGAATAATTTGAATAATAATACACAAGTCCATATAAGTAAATTAAATAAAACATAGTTCATCACCTCAATCTAAATATATTTGTGTCCGGCAGGTTATAACCATAAAATACAAATTCTGTGGTATTAAAAAATGCAATAATAGATAAATTGTCAAGGGGACGAATTGGTATTAAGCGAGATAGAAATCGACGTTGCGTTATGTGTCTACCCATTGTTTATAAATTATAAAAGTTATGAAAAGTAGATATTTGGTTTCAAGAAATAGTTCTCAATTAGTTGTTAATTTATACGAAAAATGTAAACTATGAGCAATTACACACATTCCCTGCTGTGACACCTGTAAAAAAATGTAAACGTCATTTCACTTCCACTGTTTTATACATTAAACATTTGATTTACTGGATAATTACCATCATTTCAAACCTAGGCACAAACATGAAATGGAAATTTATATATAAGACGATGAAATTCCCCTTCCTCCCCGCCCATATTTGGTAAACACTTGAATCTTGACTGGTGATAGTTATACAAATAGTGGATTACTGCTACACATGTAAAAATCAGTATAAAATATTTATCAAGCTTGCTACGAGTAAAGTATTACTTCATAAGATAATTTATATTTATTTCTATTTAAAATTCCGAAGATCCTTACACTTCCTATATTTAAAGAAATGAATTCTCCTGAACTAAGTATTTGAGCACATATAAATAAATTTGAGTTCAAGAATGTTATGTGTCTATCCATAGTTTAAAAGTTATGAAAACGTAGATATTTGGTTTCAAGAAATAGTTTTCAATACTTCTATCGAAGAAAGAAAGAAGTTAGCATTATCCTTTAACTTCACTTTCCGTTATAAAGATGATGTTCTCTCACTAAAAAATAAAAATTTGGTGACTATGTTGGACGCATCTATCCCATCGAACTTGAGATAAAGTATACAACAGATACAATTATATCTTGACTTTATATAGATAATACCGTTGGTTTTCCTGTTTGAATTGTTTTACACTTAGTCTAGTCATTTTAGGGCCCTTTATAGCTTGTTATTCGGTGTGAGCCAAGGCTCCGTGTTGAAGGCCGTACTTTAACCTATAATTGTTTACTTTTACACATTGTGACTTGGATGGAGAGTTGTCTGATTGGCACTCATACCACATCTTATTTATAATACCTCTAGAAATTGACAATGGTGTTCGGTTGAAAACAATAAAGCTTCCCAATTGTGAAGTTTCCATTTCTATGTAGCAACATTCCAGCAGCACCTGCATAAGGAGTATATATTTCCCAGTTGATACCATATTCCAAGGCTTTTATTTCCTATAATGCTTTTTCTTGATAGAGGTTTGCTGCTCACACAGAAGCAATAAAACCAAGAGTTCAAAGTGGTGAAGTTAAAATCGTCCCTTCGTAAATTTTACGGACGGAATCACGAGTTGGTTACCCATTATGGAATATCCGTTTCACAGATGACAACGGATATGTACTAATTTTCGTAACTACAATCCCGTTCCATTTTCCCCGAATGTGACCTACCGAATTGAACCTATCACCAGGTGTGTACTAACATTAGCAACAAAACGGGTGCCACATGTGGAGCAGGATCTGCTTACCTTTCCGGAGCACCTGAGATCACCCCAGAATTTGGTGGGGTTCGTGTTGCTCAGTCTTTGGTTTTCTATATTGTGTTTTGTCTTCTTGTGTTGGTCTGTTTGTCTTTTTATTTTTTAGCCATGGCGTTTTCAGTTTATTTTTTACTTTTGAGTTTAAATATCCCTTTGGTATCCTTCGCCTCTCTTTTACTGTCCTTTAATTGTTTCCCTAGTCTGAATGATATCTTCAGAGCATCGATTCTAGATTCTATCTATCTGTAGAGTCGTCTCTCTCTTTTACTGCAGTTTCTAACATTTTCTAAGTTTGTAAAGTTGATATGTCTTCTTTGTCACTCTTAATGATATGGGCTATTGCTTTATAAAGATAAAACCTGGATTTGATAGCCATGGTGTTCTCCTCGTTTCCATTTGGTGTAATGCCAAGAAACGATATTTCAGTAACAATTCCTCCTTCTAAAATTGGAGTCGTTTCCCGGAGTTCAACTCTAGAGCAGTTTTGGCATATTCCCGATTAAACTTGTTTTTCTCTAGAGTCTTTTCTTTCAAGTTTTTGGAGCAATTGCTGGTATTGTTATAAGTTTGACAACTTCCTCTTGGTCCCATTCCTTTCTTCCAGCTGGGAAAAGTGGGATTCCACCTTTTCTCAGGAGTTTTCTTACCGGTTCACTTAATGAATTATTGTCATCGTGAAATTCTCTATCTGTTACATGATCCATGGATGTTTCCTGCTCCTTTCTGTTAACATATTTAGTGTGAAATCTTAGCTTTTCTTTTTCTTGTTTCCTCTTTTCCTCCTGTCTTTGGCCTTCCGCGAACAGTAGTTGTTTCAGTTTTTCCTATCTCGTTTCCTCCTTCAGCATTACTTTCTCGTCCCTTTGCTGTCTTTACTGTCTCCATTGTTCATCTTCCTTCAATCTTATTTCCTCTTCCTGTTTCTGTGTTTCCTGTCTCTATTGTTCTTCTTCCATCAATCTTATATCTTCCTCTTGTTTGTGTTTTTCCTGTGACATTTGTTCCTCTTCCTTCAATCTTATTTCCTTGTCCTGGTTCTGTTTTTCCTGACTCCTTCGTTCTTCCTCTTGTATTTTCTAGTCATCCTTTCTTTGCTTAAGTTTCTTGACCTTATGTTTATGATGTTCATTCTTTTTCTGACGTTTTTCGCAATTTTTCTCTCCTTCATTTTCTGTCTTCTTATTTTTCTATTGACTTGTTACTTTCTTATTTTCTTGATATTTGTCATCCTCCTCGCTGTCATCTTGTAACAAAATACTTGATGTCAAAGGTGTTTTGAGAAGCGATAATGGCTTTGGATTGATTAATGTTAGATGTTTTTCCGGAAGCAGTTCATCAGATGTTTTGATGTCTGTAATATACTCCTCTGTGATTGAAAATTTTCTAGCTATCACTGCATTAATGATCAACCTCAATTCCCCGTCTATTGTGGTAGAAAAGGTATGCACTCCAGTGTTATGTTTACAAGTGAATTCTTCTTATCAAAGCATTCAACATCTAGTGCTCTTTAAGGACATTGTCTTTCAGGTTAATTTGATAACATCTAATTGATACAACCAGATCTTGTTTGAATATTGAAGTATTTTTTTATTTTTTTTTTTTTTTTGGGGTTACTGTTTTATGATTATCTGTCGTGTATGACACTTAATTTTCCCCCAAAAGTGTACTGATTGTAAAAATATAAACTCCGGAATAAAAAGTCGGTTATCCAATCTTCCTGCTTCCTACTTCAATCCTTCCCTTCATGGCCTCTTTGGAATTCACATTGAATGGAAATATTACTTTTGCATAGGTTCGCCGACCCAGATTGGAGCTGTTTCGTTTAAATGATTTTCTAACAGCACAATGATCACATTCTTTGCAGTACCGGGTTATCAAGCTTTTCATGGATAACAAGTAAAAGAGCTGCTGGATCCGACTTAGCATTTTATCAGGTCCTAAAAGACCTGCAGATGGAACGTCATGGCAATACTTAAAGGCTGTCTTTTGGTGTGATTTTATTACAAAGAGCTGCAATTTGAAGTTGTTGACATCATCGTTATTAGACCAATAAAATTTTCCATAAAGCATGCGTGCCATTGTTTATTGTCAGTATATCACATTGTCTCCTTATGGTTTTTTGGAATGATGTTCCTTTTGAGACTTGGTCCAAGTCAGGTTTATTTTCTTTTCCTCAAGATATGTCACAATGAGTGACATGTCTGGATCTTCCAATTGACATTGTCTAATACTGCCTGGGTCCCATTCTTCTATGCAGTAGCCACTTGGTGTATCA
The DNA here is from genome assembly GCA_017311375.1 of Mytilus coruscus. Taxonomy (NCBI): domain Eukaryota; kingdom Metazoa; phylum Mollusca; class Bivalvia; order Mytilida; family Mytilidae; genus Mytilus; species Mytilus coruscus. Next base: position 72,367,748 of record CM029598.1, on the reverse strand, counting down.
CTAGACTGATTTTCTGTCTGACTTCTTGTACATAATCGTACTATTTCTACTCTTGATATTGGCTGCTCGTTTTCAGGTAACTCGTTGTAAATCAAATCAGTTTCTTCCAGTTGGATTTTGTCTGTTTCACCGTCGCTTGTGTGATTTCCGGATTCTCATCTCTCGCAAGATTTACAAGGCCTCCTTGAAAGGGAGTCAGTATTTGAGAGTTTCCTTCCAGCAGTGTGTGTTAATGTCAAATTGTACGTTCCCAATTCTTTAAGCCATCTGGCTGTTTGACCAGTTGGTTTCTTTAGATTTTTCATCCATGATGCAGCTGAGTTGTCTGTACGCAGCAACACTTCATGGCCATATAAATAATGATGAAAGTTCTTCATTGTTATAATTAAAGCAAGTAGCTCTTTTCGAGTTAAACAGTATGACTGCTCGTGTATGTTCATAGATTTGCCAATGTATGACATAACTTGTCAAAACTATCTCAAAATTGTGACAAAACTGCTCCATCAGCCTATCACTTGCATCTGTGTCTAGTATAAATGGCAAATTTGGAAGAGGGTAAGCAAACACAAGTGTACTTCTTAAAGCATTTGTCAACTGTTCAAATGATTTTGACAATCTTCATTCCAAGCAAAGCGGCTATTCTTTTCGCACATTGTGTGCATTGGTCTTGCAATTGCTGCAAATCCCTTACCCATTCGCCTATAGTAGAAGCAAAGCCCTAAAAAGCTGCGCAGCTGTTTTGCAGATTTGAGGACTGGTCAGTCATCAATTGCTTTTGTTTTTTCAAGATCGGTTGAAATTCTCTCCTCAGACACTATTTGTCAAAGGAACGTGACTTGTTTTTGAAAGAAAATGCATTTGGCAGGTTTTAATTTCAGATGTGCATTTTGTAGGCGTATAAAGATTCTTTCTAACCTTCCAAGACCCTCTTCAAATGTTTCACTTACTGATATGATGTCGTCCATATAGAGTAGTAGTTCTTCGTGTTCTTTACACTGTAAAACGTTGACAGAAAAACCATAAATTAACCCATTCGTATAAAATCCATCATCCCAGTTATCATCTGTTTCTCCTATATGTCCTGTCCGGACATGTTTTTCTCACTTTATATTAGGGCACTCGGTCATAAAACTTTACTCAGTACTCGGAATACAAAATTTGTGCTCGAAACACCAAATCCAGGATTTTGATTGGTTGATTTCTGAGTCAGAGTACGAAAATCGTGCTTGAAAGTTTTATGACCGCAAGACCTGGCCTTTTACCTCCTGTCAGTAACCGACGGCCTATTGAGCCAGAGCTGTCTGTCGTTTCCCGGTTATTATTATAAGATGTGTTTTGTCTTTGGTTGCCTTGAAGTTCCCTCTTGCTCTGTTTTGATTGTGTTTGTTTTGCCAGTTCCTTATAAAATTGTCTGGTGAGTTGCAACTATAACATCTGCCAGTATTTGTCCTCTTTGTGTCCTGATTTCCTTGTCCTTGTTCCAGCTTTGCTATCCTATCTTGTAAATGCTTGCAAATTTTTCTGATAGTCCTTTTCACTCATGTGTCCTTCAACGTCCTTTGGCTCCATAGCTCTGATTGTTGATTTCTTTTGTCTCCATCCCGAGTATTGTCTCATACCTTTCTATAACATCAACAGCGTCTGCTATTGTTTGACATTCCTTGTCAATGCAGCGACATTGATTTAGCATACGATATACGCAAGTACATAAAATGTAATGACATGAAACATAGTTCATCACCTCAATCCAAGTATTTACAATATATTTGTGAATGGCAGGGTATAACCATAAAATATAAATTCTGTGGTATTAAAAATACAATAATAGATCAATTGTCAAGGGGACGAATTGGATCCGACTTTATATATCAGTCCGCATTGACCAATGTTTCAGGAAGAGATCAAATATATCACAACGATTCGACATTCCATGAATACAATTCTACAATGTGTTATTTTTTCCAATAATGTATCAATTATCACTTGTGAAACAGTGGAACTTTGCAAACATATTTCTAATGTTTTTTAGGTCTTCTTATAGAAATTGTATCGTTGAGAATCTTATGTGATTGGTTAGAAAACAGTGGTTGAACAAGTGTTCAATCAAGGAAACAGTACTTCATGAACAGCAGATTCTGTTTTATAGGCTTTCGTGCATCATGAACAAGACATTTACATGAGGTTACAGTAGGTGAACTTCTCATTCTCATACACAGATCCTGACATAATGTTTACTGTTGAACGAGACCCTGATAAGAACTGTGTAACAGGGGAGAGGGGGGCGGTGTTAAGGTTTTTTTTTAAAGTGCAAATGATTACTTATAAAGCAACAATTTTTGGTTTGCAACTTTTATTAATACTTGATTGTTTATAAGTTTGGTCCCTTGGAAAATGCTGTTTTTCAGAGGGATCAAACAACTAGCATATTCATTTTTTTATGAAAAAAAAACAGTTGCTTCTATTCATCTAGACAAATACACTTTAAAAAGTTTTCAATATTTTTGCTAAATTCAAATACTAAGATTTTTAGCACAGTAAATTCATATCCCATTTGGGCTTTAAGGATGTTCGCCTGTCATGTTTTGGGATTTTTGTCAGATTTTCAGAATCCTCTGGTTTTATCCATTTGAATGCCTTAACAATTTTTGCCCATTGACCCCCATTTTTCTTTTTATAAATCTTTTACATATATAATTATAAGCCATCTGTAAAAGTCTTATAAAATCTTTGTTATTTTTTAATAGTTTTTGAGAACTTAAACTTGTCAATGATAAAGCTATGAAAAATCAAGAGAGAACATTTTCCCGCCAAAATTTCAATGGCTAATATCTCGAAAACAAGCACATTGACCTATATATTTTTTTGCTTTTTTAGTTCCTTTATTAATCCCCTATCAATATATACTAGTGTTATGAAAAGCTTGTTATTTTGAAACTGAGTAGCGAACCTCCTTAATATCCAAAATGGGTTACTGGGTTACTGAATTCCATTTGGGAGGTCCTGGATAGGGTTTACAGAATAGAGAATAATAATTAAAAAGTGTAGAATAAAAGCAAAAAAAAAAAAAAAAAAATAAAGAATAGATAAAAAATTCGGTCAAAAAAAAAAAAAAGAATGGAGAATAATGGAGTGCTAAAATATGAAGAAAAAAGAATAATGGGCACAAAATAGACAAAAGCTACCTAAAAATTTCAGAATACAGAATTGAAGGACCCCCAATTCAGACCCTCATTTGAAAAATTGGTCCAAACCTGATATAGGGACTGAAGAACATTAAGTAAATGAATTGGAAAGTCCTCAGGTCTTGCCTTTTTTAGAGTCCCCATTTTTGGAATATATCTGGGAATTAACTTGGTCCTTTGGGACCCGACCAGCTGAGGCATAGAAGCTGGTTAAAAACACTTGAAATCACGCGTCATCACACAAAAGCTTCATCATAGTTTCTGTATTCATGTATGATGTAAACATGTTGTTACAGTCCTGGGGTAAGTCGGATATTTAGTTAAAAGCATTCTGTAGGCTAACCCCTCTTACAGAATGAGATGAAAATATACCTGTTCCTACTTGAAGTATCTGTCTTGTCGTTAACCAATACTGCTTACAAAGACTAAGACATGCTCCTCGATCTGCATTCGATTCACTCTTCTCGCTATGACCTTGATAAATGCAACGGATTTGTTTCCTCATCCATTGAATACCAAAAAAATCTCAATGTGATGCACAAATAGTTAAATTCAATGCTGTACTGTCAATGGAGAATATCCCAGTTCTAAACATTAATATCAGAAGGGCCTCAGGGATGTTATAAAACTGCATACACTTATCTTGTATTTTTCTGAGCGTTGTAAAAGTGACAAATGTGGACTTGTGTATTAATCACAGTAGAAGAGTTTGATTTAAGAACCATTAAAACATACTGCCAGTGTGTTTCTCAATTTTGAAAAGTTACAAGGATTGCTTATTTTGATCTGCTGTTGTTATCATTGATATGACCTTTCTGTTAAAGAGTTAATTCAGGGGAAGTGTCAAAATATTATTTTCTTTTGATTCTTCTTATTAACTAGTATAATTTTGATTTTTAAAAATTACTATTTAAGCAATCTGATATTTTTTATGTTTTTAAATCAATAATTATCGATTATTTTTTAAATACTTAGCAAAAAGGGATGGGTGTTGGGAGGTTTTTTAACTGGAATTCTTACGTATTTTGAACAATTTGCCATTAGTGGATTTTCAATATTTTATAGAACTAAGAACAAAATTTACTACAAGAGATAATTAATTCAATTATTTTCTACATTTTTAAAAGCAGAACCAGGGACTCAAACGTACAATCTAAATTTGTAAATCTAGGCATCAGAAATAGCATCCTACATAAACGATCAATGAAGGAATTCTTTCATAATATTGCTTTTCATAATCTATAGTATATATTTCAATTATATTATAAACCCAAATTTATGTGGAAATGGCATTCGAAGATTTTATAGGTCTTAAGGATGTACTTAGGTGAAATTAAAAATGATACTATAAGTCGGAAGAACATTAGTTAAAAAACAAAATAAGCTAAAATTATTGATAGGTTATGGTGCTCCTTTTCGAGATATTTAATTTTTAAAAAGGCGGGAAAAAGCTGACTCGGACCGGAATATTACCTTATATTTGCATTGGTATTATTTGGATCACAAATCGAAAGAAAAGAAATCTAGAATCTGCTTAAACTTTTGTAAATGACCTTTTATCAGCTTTTGAAGTCTTATATGAAAAGAAAAATGGGTTTTATGGGGCAAAATATTTTACCCTGTATCGTAGGTAAAAAACCAAGGAGTCCGAACATCTGACAAAAATTCCTAAACCTGACCTAAGTACATCCTTAAACTTAACCAACTTTTAATGGTATTTTCGGTCTTTCTCAGTCAAATATGCAAATAAGGTTGTTACTATATATAGCCTCAACTTAAAAAAGTCTGAAATATTTTTTTTTTTAATTCCTTAGACACATAAGAACTGAAAAATCAGGAAAATTTCAAACCACCCTTCCGGACAATTTTTATAATATTGCATGGTTTTATGTGAGACAAGCACTTAAACTAAGAAACCATCCACTACAGTACAATGAAATCTTATAATTCGTATTGGCTTCAAATACTGATATTAACCATTTAAATTGTTATCCATTATTGTAAACATCTGTTGAGTTTTGAAGAGGTACTCGGTCACCGATACATTTGTTATGCAATTTAAATACCTTAGTCTCAACTATTTTAGGTCTTCCAAGTGTGCATAGTAAACATTCTCCAGTTTTATACAAAGTCCTTAAATTAAGGACACATTCACTACAGAATAAAAAAAATCTGCAAATCGTATACAACCAACTCAATTGTGGGGACTAAATTTAAATATTTAACCTTTTTGTACAACAACCTCAAAATCATAGTCATAATGAAGTTGGTATTTCTTAATTTTGAAAAGGTATAATTTCTTACTTAAATCGAAACCCAAAGGCCTGTTCCATGATAATACGAGTTTTTTGCATGGGCCTTGTTGTATTTCTCGTCAGCCTGAATGGTAGGGTTCAATTTAGGAGCCAGTGAATATTGTCTCCGAGCAGATCCCGAATTTCCTAGCAACTATCCATAAACATTGTTTTATTTTAAGAAAAAAGCTCATTTCTGAATTCAAAAATATATATGAATCATGAACAGTCCGTAGAAATATGGCTTAAAGTTTGCAAATCTGTGAAAATATTTAAATTGTTTACTTGCATATTATTTCAAACAACTTCCTGTTATAACATAGTACGTTAAACATGAATTTAGTTTTGCTTTATTATCACAAGTTCGAATTCCGTCAATTTTCACATTTTCAAAACTGTTTAAATTGTGACCATCATAGAATTATCACTTATTACAAAATCTTCTACAAGTTTTAATGTATTATATACATAGACTTAAAGATATCTTACTGATTCCGTTCCTACCAATTTCGTGTTTGTAAAACCTACCTTATTTTTTGTTTTTTCTTCCAGCAGTGCTGTGAAACTTATTTTTTTGTTATTTTCATTGGGTTGATGTCTAATATCCATGTTCATTTGTTGATATACAAGATAAATGAGAAAATAATATAATATTGTATCATATTTCAATTGTTGTTTTAACTCATATCACCTAGTGCTTGTCTAAATCGAACTCCTTGCGACAGACATGTGCAATCTTATTCCCGTTAGTGGCATTGATAAGGATCAAGGGTCCCTTCAACAACAGATTACATTTGGGACCTTTGTAACACCGTAAAAATTCATTTATGTGTTCTTCTTTTTAAGGAAATTTAATGTTATCAATTTCACAGACTTTTGCGTAGGAAACCAGCATGAAACATCTAGGGACGCTAGCTCTTTAAATTCAGGGCAAATGCCAATTTTCTGATATTGGCTTTTGTGGCTTCGTCATTCTTAGTTAGTATTCCTTTCGAGTTGCACTTTCACTTAAATACCACGGGCTTAGTGGAAAATTAGTAATTAAGATGTTTAAGTCTTTGGTTTAACCCAAGAGTACCTCCAACACTCGAGGTTCTCACTAATGTGCGAGTGCTACTTATTTATGCCTTGATGAATTTTAGCTTACATGAGATAATGTTAACAAATGTAAACTGCAAGCCATATGGGTGTGAATCAAGCGGCAGCAACTTTGTTAATTTTTTCTACAGCTCTACATTTTGAAAAGTAGAAAAAATTAATACTGAATAACTTGAATATGGAAGTAACAATAATGAGGCTTATGGTCGTTTTTCTTGACCCAATTTTCATCGTTGACCTACTGCTTCAATAGATGCACAGCATTCCGCTTACTTGATTTTTTCATTTATTTTGATAGGATAATATGGTTTGAAATATAGTCTATTGGTCTATCAGATATATTTCGTGTATGGATAAACTCGTCATAGATACCAGGATTAATATTGTGTACGCCAGACGCGCGTTTCGTTTACAAGACTCATCAGTGACGCTCAAGTCATAAACGTTAAAAAGGTCAAACAAAGTACAAAGTTGAAGAGCATTCATGACCCCAAATAACAAAAGGTTTTGCCAAATAAGGTATAATATTATCCGCTTGGCATGTTTTTATTTGACAATGGTTTATTGTTTCGTGGTAACGTCCGTGTTCTCCTTTACTATAGACACGTTCAATTGGTGTATGAAATAATTTTAATGCTGTATATGTCCATCGATCAGAGTTCTTTGACCCTGTATTTCTTTTTTAATTGATCAATGATCAAAAGTTTTCTGGTTATGTCTATATCTCAACTAATAAAAGCAAAATCAACTATATTTGGTGTATGTGAATTGAAAATGCTGGCCAGGAAAGCTTTTTTGACATTGACATCAGTTTTGTAGTCAATTGGAAAATGTAAATTTTTAACTCACCTGGGTTTTTAAAAAATCTTCCCTGAACTTGTAGGCCATATGTTACCCAACTTAACCTTGAATGTTCTTTAGGAATTCAGTTAAAAAAATGAACTCGGGGATTTATCAAACAACAGACATGTTCACTTGCTAAAATTTAAACATAGGAATAAAATATCTTATTTGGCTTATATCTCTAATACTAGCATAGGTAGCAGGTAGAGCCAAACTGACAGGTAAACATAATCATTCAGGTTTACTTGATGTGTAGCAATGAAATGTGTGTATTCAGCCGCAACTACAGGAGTAAATAAACACAAGTCTTTTTTGTTGTGGGGATGTATAAAAACCCTAGAACGTCCGGTCTGTGTTTTAATTAGATGTGTTTCTGCTTTATATCGATCTGATGAGTTAAGCCCTTTTCAACTGATTTTTATAGATCGTTCTTATGTTGTACTGTTATACCATTGTCCTTGGTAAGAGGAGGGTTGACGCCTTCAAACTAGTTTAACCCCGCCACATTCTGTATGTGCCTGTCCTAAGTAAGAAGCCTGCAATTCATTGGTTGTCGTTTGTTGCTGTATATTATATTATGTTTTTCGTTCATTATTTTGTACATACATCAGACCGTTGGTTTTCTCGTTTGAATTGTTTTACATTTGTCGTTTCGGTTCCTTTTATAGCTGCAGTTTGGGTTTTGCTCATTGTTGGAGGCCGTACGATGACATATAGTTGTTAACATCTATGTCATTTGGTCTCTTGTGGGATGGAGAGTTGTCTCATTAGCAATTATACCACATCTACTGATTTTAAACATGATATATTTTAACTTTCTCAGTTTTTGACTGAACACTGTAAGAAAGTAACATAAGGAGAAAGAGTGCAGGAGGTCTTGGTTTCGATCTTTAAACAAAACCAAGAAGAAACCGATCCATCAATGCCTTGTCTAGCTCTTGTTTCCTTTCCCCAAAAAATGTTTGGATTTAGAATTATAAGAATGAAACATATTTTTTCTAGAGTCTATTTCAGAAATAGTTGATACAATCCATGTATTTACTGTAAATATTTAGCTTTATATTACAGGGGGTTAAATAGAAGAGCCAAACTCACGGCAAATTTATCTTCGGTCAGATTTTTCTATTACCGTATTTGTCCTATTGGACTCGAAATGATTCATTCAAGCCATATATTTGTTATCATTTTCAGATAACCTAGGCCGTTATATTGGTTAATTGTATCATGTTAATCCCTCGCTAACGCTCTGGATGAAATTCGAATATTACGGCTCAGGCCATGTAAAAATTTCCAACAAATCTATGGCTTCCATGAAATATTTCTTAATTAAAAAAACATTATTTGATAGGCAATATTATCACTGGCATGAAAGTACATGAATTGGAATATAACGACACAATTATTGAACAGATTTTGGAGTGATAGTATACTAATCGATATTCATCATGTTCATAAAATTACTATTGTTTTAAGGATCAAGTTGTCAATTTAAAATCGTTTGAAATTCTTTTAAGGGCATCCGATACAGTTTCAAGGGAGTTAACTCTTGGCGGCGACGTTAAGCGTTCGAATTCCCGCAAAACGTCACTTTCTGTGGGACGTTATGCGTGTAATTTTCCGTAATAAGAACGATATGTTGTATAATCTTAAACTGGTACCCGGCCGTTATTGAAATTCTTGACAACTCCTCTCAAACCACACAACAGAATTTCATGAAACCTTTTCAGATAATAAGGACATACTACGTAGATGTGCATATCGACAGGAAATTACGATTCAATTTTTTTTCCAGGAGTTATGCCCCTTTGAACTTATTTGCTTCAATGTACTTCTGCAACAGTTTGTCATCGCAACTCCTCTGAAACCACACAACAGAATTTCATGAAACTGTAGATAATAAGAACATACTATGTAGATGTGCATATTGACAGGAAATTATGATTCAATTTTTTTTTCTGATACAATTTTTTTTTCTTACACTTATTTTATTTCTCCAATGACAATGTGGGGACGTGGGGTATGTGAGCGCGCTCACTAAGGTTCTTTCATTTGCTTATAGATTCATAAATTTATTCAATCTGATTCATCAGAACTGGACATTTATCTCCTTTGTGTCCTCGCATTTACACATTAAATATTTAGTATAATAAATAAGAAATTTTGTATGTAATTTTTTCAAGACACATATATATGATGACAAGTTAAAGTGTGCACCAAGTTAATTGTTTAAATGTATTAAACCTCAAGGGTTTTCTAAATATACAAAAATATACACTTTTTTATTTCCATCTTTTTTACAAGTGATGACTGATTTCTAATGTGTTATAGGTTTATGACAGATTGAACAGACTTGGCGTATCATCATCATACTGTGTTGCTGTTGATACAATAACCAAACTTGGTAAACGGTATACTGGTTTCCTTGTAAAATTCTTAGAAGAAGGGAAGTTTATCAGATTAATAGGCAATAACTTGAATTTCACAGTTGGAACAAGTCATGAAAGCAAAAGTCAACACAAGCATATGGTCCACATGTTTACCTCGTTAGCTCTCATTTCAGATCATCACTTTTTAACGAAGCCAGTTGAGCCAGAAATTTCTCTTAATCATTTGAGCATTGACAATATTCTACTGAACAAACAGGAATATGAAATTATTGGATTAATAATTGACACAGCTGTTAAATTCCTTCCTAATATTGCTTACCTCAAACATAGTAAACCATTAGAATCAGCATATATTTCAGCTAAGACAGAGGTAATTCCTCTACCCTGTTTGCTTTATAATGAAAATAAATACCAAGATGATGTGAAAATCCTTGCCTGGTACCAGCAGCTTCTGGATACCATCAAGAAAGAAGCTGGTGCTGATGCAGAACTAAAATTTGTCATTGGAGGAGACCAATTGACCAGAGAAAGATTATCTGAAGCTATGTTACTTCGTTTCGGAAATATTGACCCACAAGACCGATTTTCCCATATAGGAAGATGCGTTGAATTTTTTCATCTTGGAATGAATTATTTAGAAAAGGTTATAAAAGAGATATAGTGACAATTCTCCTATTCTGTTTAAAAGAGGGACGAAAGATACCAGAGGGACAGTCAAACTCATAGATCGAAAACAACTTAATATTTAACTTTAACCTTAACTTACTGTCTGCAGAATGACTATTGATATTAAAAGTCAAAGTTTAAGCTGGGGGTTCTTAGTCAAGTTCAATAATTAGTGGAAACACAAACTAAAGCTTTTTTTTTAATATATACTCTTTTAAGCATATGAATAATAGAAAATGTACATACATGTCAATGAGACCTAAACCTAACAACACACAACAAACATTATAGGGCACCAAACAATCGAACAATATTAAAGTGTTCAATATAAAAAAAAATATGTGGTATGAAAGCCAATGAGACAACTCACCACAAGAGACTAAATTACACAGAAATTATTACTGGGTTGAACCACTTTGCTTGTACACAAACCTCTTGCCATTGGCTATCTTTAAAGATAAATAAGCAAAAACACACAAAAACAACATAACTTTTTACTGTCAGAAAGAATCATGTTAATATTATCATATATAGAGAACATAATTTTTATTGTATATTTAAGATTAACAGATATTACATTTTTTTATTTAATTCAGAAGAATAACATGTTTCAGCCTTTGGACTAAACAAGAAGATGAGAAGTGGTTACCTACTTTTAAAATTCCTAATTATACAGATTTTCCATAATGCAACATTTTCTATGAAAAGACAAATCAGATGGTAACAGTGACAGTTATTTTATCAATTCCTTCATTGAATGTATTTTGCTTATCACCCTGGTATATATCTTGAAATAATTATTACCTGATAATTTGTATCCAGTTTTGGCAGTAATGAAGTTGAAATAAAAATCATTTTTGGTGAATTATGGAATGTGGAAGGAGTGGTAGAGAAAGGCACCCCCCGAGGGCAGTGTGAACGATTAACAGAAGACCCCAAAATTATGAAAGCGTATGAGGCAGACAAAGACTTTGTAGACAATTATTTGTCTGCAAATATAATTGAAGCTTTAATGAGCTTTTTTGGCATGGATAACAGGAATGATTTTCCAACAAAGAATTTGCCACCAACATCTTTTGATGACGACAAAGCAAAAGAGACGTGGAAAATTTGTGGATAAATATGTTTTTCCATCTTGGAGTGGTTATGTTGCAGATGACATGGTTTTAGAAGGTATTTAGCTAGTTTTGGAGTGGTTATGTTGCAGATGACCAGGTTTTAGGTATTTAGCTAGTTTTGGAGTGGTTATGTTGCAGATGACCAGGTTTTAGAAGGTATTTAGCTAGTTTTGGAGTGGTTATGTTGCAGATGACCAGGTTTTAGAAGGTATTTAGCTAGTTTTGGAGTGGTTATGTTGCAGATGACCAGGTTTTAGAAGGTATTTAGCTAGTTTTGGAGTGGTTATGTTACAGATGACCAGGTTTTAGAAGGTATTTAGCTAGTTTTGGAGTGGTTATGTTGCAGATGACCAGGTTTTAGAAGGTATTTAGCTAGTTTTGGAGTGGTTATGTTGCAGATGACCAGGTTTTAGAAGGTATTTAGCTAGTTTTGGAGTGGTTATGTTGCAGATGACCAGGTTTTAGAAGGTATTTAGCTAGTTTTGGAGTGGTTATGTTGCAGATGACCAGGTTTTAGAAGGTATTTAGCTAGTTTTGGAGTGGTTATGTTGCAGATGACCAGGTTTTAGAAGGTATTTAGCTAGTTTTGGAGTGGTCATGTTGCAGATGACCAGGTTTTAGAAGGTATTTAGCTAGTTTTACTTATAATTATGCATTTCCTTTGTATGGTGAAACCATTCCTATAGTCTACTTGAAATTTTTAACTGTTGTTAAGGAATATAAAACGTTATTATGTCAGCAAACAAACGATGAAAAGTAATTAGACAAAAAAAGTCTAGATGGAAACATACTGATCTCAATAAAAGGCCATTTTCTATACCATATGAAACAAGCATTCAGAGAGTATTGCATGGTAATACATATTCCCCTACCGCTTAAAAAAAGTTGTACTGGAACAAAATGCTAACTTGATCTATAACTTGTCATGGTGTAAACTATATAACAAGTATCAAATCAATATCTTCAAGAATGACGAAAAAATGTATGGAGAACTGATTATTTGAGTGAATTTTCGAAGTCCAAGGACCATAACTCTGCACAAAATCTTCAGACCTAAACAAATTTTGAACTTGTTCTGTAACTTGTCGTGATAAAACAATATACCAAATATGAAAGCAATATCTTCAAGCATGAAGAAAAAAAGTGTGGAAAACTGATTTGCCGGACTAACAGATGGACAGACAGACAGACAGACGGAGTGCAAACCTAAAGTCCCCTTCAACGTCGTCGTAAGGGGACTAATAAACACAAACAATCAATGTAGAACAACTGTACCAATACCCAAAATACAAAATTAGTAGGACAATGAAGACCTTTATCATGTTCATTTGTTCATAAAATTTGGAATTCAGAATTTTGTAGTAGGCAGTTAGTCCAATCCTTAAATTTCTTATTTTGACTGGCACATTGGAACATATATATTTATACAATTAAATTGACAATTGTATGGGATGAAATGATTTTGTGATGTTTTTTACAGATGCAACAGAGATTAATGATTATATCGAACTAGTCCTAGATAATGGGCAAACAATACTAATTCCTGTTGCAGTATCTGAGATTACATATAAACAGTTGAAACCTGACAAGGTAAAAGACTATGCCCATTACTCGTTGGAAGTAGGACTAATCTTTAGCTATTTCCTGAATCTATGTAAGGAACCTGTAAGGGAACAATTTCTCCCACTCCTTAAGATGATGATGGTGCAGCTCAGGGGCCATAGCATAAACGCCAAATACCCTAAGGAGATTTTACGAATGCTAGTACAGCAATATTCTGTAATGGGTTTACAAGAAGCCTGTCAGGTATTCTGTGCTAGCTTCGTAAACCTCCATTGGAGGAAAGATGGCAATGTTCCAGCTGACTTAGTACAAGAATGGAGTGTAAAAGAAAGCAAAAAACACATTAAACATATGTTTTCAAATAAAGAAAATTTGACAATTGAACATACAACTTCAGCACTACCAAGCATACACAAAATTGCAAGTAACTTTGACGTTGAAGTTGGAACTCTTGTTAGAGCCAAACGGCACAAAGATAAAAGCTATGATGATGAAATATGTGTTATTATGGAGGATTTGAGGGAAATTTTGCCATTTACTCATAAAGAAGGAAGATCATATGAAACTTTTAAGAATATTCCTAAGTCACTATGTTAGAAGGTTGATGGTTTGAAATTACAAAAGTGGTTCAAGAAACACAAAACTCTTTTCCTTGTAAACCTATTGAAATTAATCATCATAGTTGCTTTTAACACAAATTGTTTTATATCAGACCTACTTCAGGTAGTATGAGGGAATGTCTACAAATTCTTTGCTTACCAAATGCCAAAATGTAGTTTTCAAAATTTTATTAAACTATATATAGTGCTTATTTCAATTTTTTTTTAATTTACTATATGCAGTATGTGCTTTGCTCATCATTGAAGTCTGTACAGTGGCCTGTATTTACTTTAAAATGAAATGTAGTCTGCAAAGCTGATTGTCTTGATAAATGAGAAAATAGATATACTAAATGTTTATTTCTTCTTTATTCAAATATTTGTAATATTTACTTCTTCAATTAAATGAATACTTACATTACTAATTGCATTAATGCATCAAATATACTTTTTTCATAAGAAAAAGTTAACAGCCATCTGCAAATCAAAATTACATTCCTCTCATACTACCCTTGAATACAATTTTAAATGAACAAAATGTATTTGTACAGTCATATCTAGATGCTTTTTACTCTGGATATTATTTTGGAAATGTTTAGATCATAACTAGGCTTTAAATCTGGAAAATCTTCTGATATTACCTCAGGGTCTGCATAGCGCATATTACATGAAATCTTGAGAGCCAGGTTTTCTGACAAACCTGTATGGATTTGTGGCAAAACAGAATTTTGAATACCATTTTCAGATTTGAAATAGGTTTTCAACATATTAAGGGCCACAGCCTTTTGGTTTTTATTGAATACCAAAGACTCTGAGGCAGAAGTGATTTCACTGTGTGTTGAAATACACAGTGAACATTGACATTTTTTTCTGCAGATGTCACAGCAGTTGTGTGAATTTCTTGCCTCATCTACTTCTGCTTCAAAGTGGTTAAGTAACACCTGTCTGTGGCATATTGATGTGTTTTTTTACATACATTTTCATTTTTTCATTCAGATTTGTTGAGCATAAGTCAGTATTGTTATAAAAAAGAGTTGCCCTTGAGGGCTCACCATCTCTTCCGCATCTTCCTATTTCCTGAACAAAAGCTGTAAGTAAAATATCAGTTTATCAAATATTACACAAATAACACATAGCATAGAGGGTGATAGTGTAGAAAAAAAAACTTGTTAAATGAGGCTTAGCCAAGGTTGTCGATGTCTTTTCACGAGGTAGATCTACTTTTATCACTGTCTCAGCTATGTTTTATTTTATTTGTTATTCTGTCTATTAAATTAAATTCAAAGTAAAAAAAATGATGTCTTGTACATAAGAACCATCCATATTTATTAAGCACACAATTGATCAAGCAATGCAGTGAAGGGTATTGATTGATTGTTGGTTGAATAACATCCAGTGATGTGAAGGATAATAGAGTATTTGACATGTGATAAATCTATAATTTTGATTTGAAGTATAATGAAATAAATTACAAAAGCACCAGTACATTATCAACTTTAAAAATGATCAACATAAAGTGTTTTGTGGTAAAATGTCTGTTTCTTAGTTACCGTCATAGGGTGGATCAACTCAATTAAATGTTTGGAATAATTGAAAGTCTATTTAGCAGGGTTCTTCTGACCTTGAAGTTTATCATTTCATGGTTAATTGATTAACTTTAAAATTTTCATTTTACATGTATTTTGCGGATACTAAAATTACAAGTCAACTATATTTGGTGAATGGATTGAATGAAAGATGTATGTGATAAAAAAATATTTACAATTCTTCAAGATTCAGACAAAAACCAGAAGAAACCGTGTTTTAACTTCATGTTATGAAATCAGTTGAAGTAATTTTTATACGACCGCATCGTATATTGGTATCACGTCGTCAGCGTCGTCCGAAGACATTTGGTGTCTGGACAATAACTTTAGTAGAAGTGAATAGAAATCTATGAAATTTTAACAAAAGGTTTGAAACAACAAAAGGAAGGTTTGGATTGATTTTGGGGGTTATGGTTCCAACAGTTTAGGAATTAGGGGCCAAAAAGGGGCCCAAATAAGCTTTTTTGTAGTTTCCAGACAATAACTTGTGTGTAAGTGTATGGATCTTTCTGAAATTGTACCACAGGGTTCCTTAACACAAAGGGAAAGCTGGGATTGAGTTTGGGGGTAATTGCCCTAAGTGTTCAGGAAATAGGGGCCAAAAACAAGCATTTGTCTAGTTTCCAGACAATAACTTGTGTTTAAGTGTATGGATCTCTCTGAAATTGTAATGCAAGCTACTATACCACAAAGGGAAGGCAGGAATTGAATTTTGGGGGTAATTGCCCCAAACATTCAGGAATTAGGGGCCAAAAAGGTGCAAAAAACAAGCATTTTTCTAGTTTCCAGACAATAACTTGTGTTTAAGTGTATAGATCTCTATGAAATTGTACTGCAAGGTACCATACCACAAAGGGAAAGCTGGGATTGAGTTTGGGGGTAATTATTAAAGGGGGCTTAGCAAAAATTTTGGGTATCAGGCTGTGCTCGGCGAAGCATTTTATTGGATTTTAATATTGTTTTCATATAACATACTTTCCATGGTACTTGGAGGCCCAATATGTACCACATGCCTCACATCAGGCACATCTATTCCCATGCCATATGCCTCAGTTGCATACAATAATCTGAGACTTCCTTTTTCCAAATCCTTCATGTCTTGGGTAATCCAAGCTTTTAACTGTGAAGGAAGACATGGTTTCAAAACTTTGATAAGAACAGATCTCAATCTCAAAAAAACAGAAATGCCAACAGTTTCCGTACAACAGCTTATAATACAAGTTTTATGATTTATCTAATAATTGTAACATTTAATTTGTTGTTTTTGATGAACCCATTTCCATTCAATAGCTTATGAAAAATTTAACCAAAGTTTTTCAAATTTTAAAATGATGACAGATGTTATTGATGATTTTCACTGTTATCGCTTAGGAGTTATGGTCCTTGAATCTTAACATATTGAGAAATGGAACTAAGAAAATCCCAAAATGCTAAAAAAATTTTAAAATAATACAAAGGGGTAGACATAAATTAATGTTTCATTTTTACAAAGAGCTATTGTCCAGCAAAATAATTGAGTTTAAAATCATTCAGGCTAATTAATAAAATTGGAATTTTGGTATATTTATGTTTACCTGCTGTGACTGTGGTGAGTGATATTGAGAAACTATAGGAGAAAAACTCTCTGCATCAGTATCCGAAGTAACATTTGCAATAGATATCACAATTCTCTGGTGAAGCACCCCACACCATTTTAAGGGAACATATACTATTGTTTTTCTGTACTTTTCCATTTCTGTTTTAAGTTCTTGGATTATGGGATCCACTGTTTTGAACATTGACTCCTCTGCAGTATTTTCCCCTCCAGTAAATGGTGGTCTTTTTTCTACACTGAGGTACACATTTGGTCTATTTACAAGAAAATGCAATGTGTACTTTAATGAATTATTTATATAACTTTAGGGTTATTACAAATTTAACTGCATTTTGATTGGAATGAAACTTCATGCATATGAATCACCTAAAAATAGAGTTAACTGTTATAAACATATTCATAATATATTGTCAGCTCCATAGTCACCAATCCAAAACTGTAATAAGTTGATGCGATGATTGGTACATGTATGTAAGTATAATCAAAATTTATATCGTAACTCATACATGTAATTAAGATGTGTTTTTTATGCCCCTACCGTAGCAGAGGGGGCATTAAGTTTTACACTTGTCCGTCTGTACGTACGTACGTACGTCCGTCCCAAAATTGGTTTCCGTTCTCTAACTTTAGTTTACCTCAACCAAATGTTATAAAATTTATACACAATGCTTATTACCACAAAACACAGATCAAGTTTGAATTGTGGTGGCGTCACTGTTACCTTTCTAGAGTTATGCCCCTTTACAAATGGAAAAATTGCTGAATTTCTTGTTTCCACCCACTAACTTTAGTTTGCCTCAAACAAATGTTATGAAACTTATAAACAATGCTTATTACCACAAAACACAAATCAAGTTTGAATTTTGGTGGCATCACTTTTACTGTTCTAGAGTTATGCCCCTTTACAAAAGGAAAAATTGCTGAAATATTCGTTGCTGTTCTCTAACTTTAGTTTGCCTCAACCAAATGTTATGAAACTTATGCTCAATGCTAATTACCACAAAACACAAATCAAGTTCGAATTTTGCTGGCGTCGCTTTTACCGTTCTAGAGTTATACCCATTACAAATGGAAAAAATTCTGAATTTTTCGTTTCCTTTCTCTAACTTAAGTTTGCCTCAACCAAATGTTATGAAACTTATAAACAATGCTTATCACCACAAAACTCAAATCAAGTACAAATTTTGGTAGCGTCACTTTTACAGTTCTTGAGGTATGTCCCTTTATAACGTTATATGCAAGTGGGGGCATCATCTGTGTCCAATGGACACATTCCCCATTTATTTTGTCTTTCTATTGATCTACCGGTAATTACTATTTTGATAATTTGAAAACTTCTTGAACTTCTTTACCCTTGTCCGTCCATACGTCCCCAAATGGGTTTCAGTTATCTAACTTTAATTTGCCTTAACCAAATGTTATGAAACTTATAAAGAATGACACAGATCAATGTGTGAATTTTAGTGGCGTCACTTTAACAGTTCTATAGTTATGCCCCTTTACAAATGGAAAATTTGTTGAATTTTTGTTTTTTTCGGTTTCTAACTCAAGTTGCCTCAACCCATTGTTTTGAAAAATTATACACAATACTTATTACCACAAAAACTCGAATCAATTACAAATTTGGGTACCGTCATTTTTACCAGCATTCAGTTATGTCCCTTTATAACTTTATATGATATGCAAGCAGGGGCATCATCTGTGTCCTCATTTATTATTATTTAATATTATTATTTGTTATTGGCTGTGAACTAGCTGTCAGTAACTGTGACTACTATCAGATCTGTCTTTTTTTGTTGTGGGGATGTATAAGTACATTGCCACCTCCACTCTGTTTTTTTGGTTAAATGTATTTTTATTAGTATCCATCTGATGAGTCGAGCCCTTTTCATTTGTTCTCTGGTTGATAGTTGTCTGATTGGCAATCATACCACATCATATTTCATAATATTTTTCCAAATTTTTAATAAAACTAATTTCTCTACCTATCTGGTTCTTTCATTCTCAGTGATGAGCAAATATTTTTTTGAGACATGCCATTTGCTGTTGCTGTTAGAGCTAAGATGTTTGAGTCTTTCATTACAGCTCTGAGTAGGCCTAGCTTCTGGTAAGCAGGCCGAAAATCAGAGTTTCCCCAGGATAGGATGCAATGCGCTTCATCAACCACAAGGTGTGTTATCTATAAACAAGTAATTTGATCAGTTGTATGGAATATTTAATATATTTATTTTCTCAGAATTGTATTTACGGAGCAACCCTTTAACCTCAAGGGGGCTATGGTTGTTTTTTATTTAATTTTTTCACGCTTTTTATGTTTTCTACGCTATTAATCGAATATTTTTTTTCCAAATTTAACGCTAAAAGATATGTGTAAAATCTGAATTCAGAGTATTTTTTTTTTCATCTGCTTGACCACAATACATTTTTCTCATCAAATTCGGGGAAAAAGAACATACCCACATCCTCACCCCCTTTTGAAGTTAAATGGTTGTTCCCTTTATTCTATTTATCTTGCACTGAAACTGGTTTGTTGGAATTTTTGTACAAATAACACATTTTTAAAGATACTCGTCGAGATTTGCATTGCACTCATTGACAAAAATAAAGATTATACAGAAACTCAAACTGTCAAAAACCATTGACACGACAGTTTTTCAATTTGATATTTAGACCGTAGACTTGCTATACAACACGGTGGACATTTTTAAAATCAACCAATGGAAAACAACTTTTGTTTAATTTGTTTCACTAATGAAATTGAAGATGAAAACCATTTTTTACTGGTTTCTTTCATATTGTCTTATATATATACGAACACATTTGTAATGAATATGCTGTCAAAGTAACTCTGACAAAGACATGTTAATTAGTCTTTTAGATCTATTGACTATGATAATTTGAAAATATATAAATATATTTTTGAAATACTGTTTGTATATATGGCTTAATATATTATATATATATATATGTAGTTGGCATTATAAATTATGAACTAATAAATTTCATATGAGACGGAGGCCTGTTTGTACAATAAATTTGATTATGATGATTATACCAAACTTCCTATTTGTGTGTCAATTTAATTAATGAAGGATTAAACAAAAAATACATCAATGTGTTTTGAATGAAACCCCTTATAGAGAAAATGTGAAATATATAAGTAAGTGAATAGTGGCAAAAGAAATACTGGATTAGTCTTAAGATGTATTGATGATCTCATTGGACTATCTTTAATAATATTGAATTCATTATTTCAAAATTGACCTAACTTTGTGATTTTCAATAGGTTTTGTGGATTTGTAAGGTAATCTTTGATTAATTGTGAATATTATCATTTGCATAAAAATGTATAATGACATGTTTTTGTTTCAAATTTCGTGATTAATTTAAGGTTGTATGGGAGTATAAATGAGAAATTTCACATTATTATGCTGAAATGTGGTATTTCTTAGGTTATTTTCATAAGTATAAAACAGAAATATTAATCAAATATATATCATTATGTGAAGAAAAAGAAATTTGAATAATGGGACACTTAAGAGGATCATTTTATACAGTGGCCAAAATTGGTTTTCATATCAAAATTTGAAATTGACAGTAAACTCTATAGCAATCATTTGAGGTCAATGATGTTAGAATCATTTTTCATACCCATACTACTTAAGTGTCATAAGATATATATATATATATATATATATATATATATATATATATATATATATATATATATATATGTCTCATATTTATTTTAAATAATGTTAGTATATTAGTACATACACGACTAGCAATATTCTTTTTCATGAGGATCTTTTTAACCTCAGGATGAACAATATGCTCAGGATGAGATATGATATAGGTAATTCCTGCATCACCGTCAGTTAATCTTTGCACAATAAGTGCAGTCTGAAATATTTAGAAGAAGTACATATTGAATTCTACAGTTATTAAAATTTATTTTAAAATTTGCTTATGTTCAATGATTGTTTATTACCATTTTCAAATGTACTTTTAGTCATGTGAATTGAAATAATGAAGATGTAATAAAATGTATTGAAAGAGATATTGTTCAATTTATTTAATGTAAATGTAATAAATGAAGTATTTAAGAAGATAGATATTAACCCATCAATTGTAGTAATTCCATTTTATGTAGTACAAATGTAATTAATTCACTGCCAAAAAGCAAGGTTAATAAATTGATACCATACATGTATATAGTGATTTGTATTGATTATATCAAAGAAAGAACTACAATTGTCTGCTTCCAAAGCATACATGTGGTTAAACATTATAACTCAATTTTGTTTATCAAACTTTACCATCAAATGAAATAGATTACACTCCTTTATGTAGTAGACTTAATAGGATAAAACAAACCAAAAAAATAAAATGTTGGGAAATATTAATTCACAAAAAGCAGTAGTTTAAAAATCCTTTAAATGAGAGGCAAAGGAAACCAGAGGGATATACATACTCATAAGTTAAAAAACAATTGACAACGCCATGGCAAAAAAGGTAAAAAATTACAAAAAATAAAACCAAACACAATATATCAAAGGTAAGTTAATTCAAACTCTCGAGTTATGCTGAAATACATTTCTTCACAGTAAGAAATGAACTTGCCAAAGTATGTGCAATTTTTCCCAAAAATATTTTATGTATAACAATAAGGAAATGTGGTATGGTTGCAGATGAGAAACTATCAACCATCAATTAAATGGCATTGTTGAAAGCAACTATATGTCACCATTTGGTATTCAGCAATGAGCAAAGTTAGCAATAAGTGGGCAACACATGAAAAAAAAGAATAGAAAGAATGGTGAGATTTATGATATAAACATTGAAGGAAAACCAATATGACCCATAGGTAATCAATTTCATTCCGAAAAGCTGTTTTTTAAAGTTTAACAAGTTCTTCATGCATTACAGATAACTTCAACAATCAATATGTTCACAAACTAAAAATAGCCTGATCGTGTCTGTAACTTATCTGTTCACAGGCATTACTGCCCAATATGGTAGAGCAGACAATATAAATAAGAAGATTTATAGGAGCGCCAATGAGACAGGATTGCTTTTAGATTTTCAATCAAAATTGTATATGAATGTATATATATTATAACATTACTCTACATTCTGTATGTCTGACACTCTAAAAATCTCAGAAAGTTTTAGAACAGTTGAAATTTTTCAAGAATTTATTATCACTTCTAAAGTTAAGTTAAAGAATAAAAACCAACAGAATGAAAAAGGCTGTGACTACCATCACTTGTCAATTAAACAAATTTTCCCTTTTCCTCCAAATCATCAATCTGTGATTAATATCATTGCAACAGCAGTTAATGCAACAGTTCAAAGCACATATTTGCATGAACAGTTATTTTCAATGCCAAGAGTATCAGGACATCTTCTGGGTGTAACATTTACCAAGGTCAATGTTAGCTTAATACCCAGTCCCCAATCATGTATATCAAATAACTGAAAATGCCAAATGTGCAATCTACTGTAATAATTACATTAACTTCATGCAGGCAATGAAAACCTTGCTTCTTTATTTCTTTTACCTTTGAAAGTTTTTACAATGACACTATGCTAAACACAACTAAAACATGAAAACAATAATACATTTAAAAAAAAAAAACAAAATTGAACATTTTTTTTTCAATACCTGTTGGTTTTTACATTTTGGAGTTGGTAGGTCCTCTAAATATTTCATTATTTCGTCGTCAATTACAATGGCTTTGTCTCCAAATCTTGTTTTTGGTTCTTGAATAATGCTTGTGAGTCCATTGATAATGACAACACAAGCATTTTCAACTGTCAGAAATGGAAGATCCTGTAAACACAAGTTTTCGTGTTAGAATGCATTCAAATCTTGAAAGATAAAATAGCACTCGTATTATTATGTCTCATAGTCAATTTGGGGATAAAATTTTTCAGTATTTAACTGAACACACAAATAACAAAACTCTTAATATCCAGAAACGAATTCTCTATTTCTTTTCTATTAATACCGTCGTCTTCTGACATATTGCTATCATAAAAACAATGTCAATGAATAAAAAAAAAAAAAAAGAAATCAATTAAAAACTACTCAGCGTTGAAGCTATCGATTGTGAAATATTCATTATCAGAACATGTCGAATCCAAATTGTAAATTAAACTGATAGAACTTGAACAAAAAATATTCGGATTGTTTACTTATTTAAGAATAGTAAACTATAAGTTTTGACAGCATATGAGAGTATCGGCATTTGCCTGTATAATGACGGTTTTGCCGTATCCTGTTGGCAAAACTACAAGTACATCCTTCTTCTTTTGGCATTCTGCTATTGCTGAGGTTTGTTTATCTTTTAAAAATAAATATTTAGTTATCATTACAGAGTTCATTCGATTTAAAATCACAGAAACGTCGTCTACAGACGCAGACGACATTTTTAACTGGTACCGTTTATCGACGTTGACAAACCAGGAACCGAAACGTTCAAGTTCAAGGTCATCATAAGCTCATACCGACCGTTAATATTTGTATTTTCCGAAGGCATACTGGATATTTTACAGAGGGAACCAACCTATATAATCGATGATCCAATTTCTGTTTTTCACGCATGCTAACTTCTACACCATTAATATTAGTGCATTTGATTCTAACAGGATAACAGTCCAATAAAATTATAAGAAATTAAACACATTACTGTTTCTGTTGTTCCTCATTTTGAAGTTTCCGTGAGATCTTCAACAAAATATCATATAGTGAGCAATCTCAAGACGACTGACCCTTTTAGTGTTACTAATATCATTATTATTATCATTCATCATGCATGATCAAATTTTGATTTGGATCCGATTTTCTGACATCTTATTACAGCGCAGAAAACCAATGATTTTTAAAAACTAATACCGAAAGTTTAGATACATGAAGAAGTAAATTTCCTAACTGAACAATTTATTCCATTTATTAATGTTAAATCAATAATGGTATGCCGCTAATGTTAACAATGTTACAACTTTAATAAAAGAACAAAGTTCCAATTTCCTCCGCGTTGCACGTATTTTATCCAACAAAAGGCAATAACCAACAATTTTTTTTTTGTTCTTTAAACCTTTTTACAAATGGCAGTGGCTATTTTGCCGTCTCCGGCAAAATAGCGATTTATATAGAGTTTTGCTATTTTGCCGGTCTTGATCAATATTAGAAAAAGAGGGAAAAAAGATACCAGAGGGACAGTCAAACTCATAGATCGAAAACAAACTGATAACGCCATGGCCAAAAATAAAAAGACAAACAGACAAATAATAGTACAGATGACACAACATAGAAAACTAAAGACTAAGCAACACGAACCCCACCAAAAACTGGGGGTGATCTCAGATGCTCCGGAAGGGTAAGCAGATCCTGCTCCACATGTGGCACCCGTCGTGTTGCTTATGTTATTACAAATCCGGTAAATAGTCTAATTCGGTAGGTCACATTCGTGAAAAGGGAAGGGTATTGTAGTTACGACATTAAAATAGAAGTATAGAAATTAAGAATAGAAAAAAGATAGAAATATACACTTCCATAAGAAATCTCTATACAACTGAACTATGTCTTCTTTAAACATTTATACAAAACGTGCATATTAAAATTGACATTCTTTACTTTTAATAAGTGATACTAGTACTTTTTTTCTTTAATAGGAAGTCTAAAAACTATTTCTTTTAAAAAAAAATATATAATACACATAAGCAAAGCATACGAACCCATATAAAAAATCAACATTCTGATTAAAACTTTTAATAAAAATATCCTATAAGTTTTGAAACAAAAAATAACACCCAACAACCTCAAACTGCTTTACGAGCGTTACAAAACCAGTGCCTTGCTTTATGGTGAATTTCTTTTAAGTCTGGCACAAGAAAGGTGCTGCCACTGCAGACATAAAATGAACATAACACTAGTTTCTTTTGCGTCTGCATCATTTTGCAAAATTTACAGATATATGCATTTCAGTATTCAACGTTCATAGAATAAATGCTGCCAATAGCTAGATTTCTATGCATCGTGTGTACAATATTTTTTTATTAATCTCATAATATTTTATTGCACCATAGATTATTATTAAAGTTTTGTCCGGTTTTCATGAAATTTATAGTCCTCGTTTCACGTTTTAAAGTAATCCAAAACCGGCTGTAGCTCTTCATATCAGTCGAAAATCAAGTTTGTTTGATAACAAATTTGTTGTTTTCCATTTTCGAACATTCAAAGTTCAACAGAAATTAACGTAATATGTACATGTATAGTTTCCTTAAAAAATATATTTCATATAGTCTTGATTAAAAATCTGAAAGAAGACTGGCAAAGTAGCAAAACTCTAAATAAATCACTGTTTTGCCGGAGCCGGCAAAATAGCGCCAAGTAGGCTATTTTGCCGGAGCCAGTAAAATAGCACCCAAGAGGATATTTTTGCCAGAGTCGGCAAAATAGCCAATGCCTTTACAAATATGTTAGAAAAATGACGGATTGACAGCAAATACAATGCAATTTCCAATATAAATAATATTTCTAAATTTCCAAATGGCATAGCTCTTTTAAAAAATATTTGATAGGCACTGATTTTCGAACGTGTCCATACGATATCAGTTTTATAAAAATCTGGCAAGAATTGTACACTTGAAAAATCTAATAAACTGGAAGGACCGGAAGGACCGGAAGGACAGACAGAGGAACGGACGTGCGATTTATGTACCCCGCAATGCGCCGTGCGGTGGACAAAACAATATACAGTTATTTACCAACAAAATTACGCTATAAGAGAAGTATTTGGATTTTGATTGCAACTTGCACCCCCCCAAAAAAAAAAAAAAACAGCTTTAAATACTGAGAAGAAGTAGGCCTGTATAATAGTACAAGATTATAAATGCTTCAAAAAGTGACTTGCTTTAAAATCGTAATTTGGGAGGGTATAATGTTGAAAGTTAGAAGAGGAATAAAAAGGAACAAAAACAGACCCAAAGTTATGGGGGGATGTATAGGTAACATGTCCAGTTTTCTAGATATTAATTCAATCGTTTTTGCCAAATCAAAAGTTATGAAAAGTTATGAAAAATTTATGGTATAGTTTCTCTGTCTGGTAAAACCCGCCTTTAGCAAATTGAAGATTCTGCTTTATAAGATTTTTTGTTTTGTTTTCTGACAAGTTCCGTTTGCAGGAAAAGACCTCATGTAAGTAACCTTTGTGTTGTGATCCAGTGGAAATAAGTATATACAAGTGCACTTTAAAACTGGTTAGGAGCCTCCAAATTTTATTCAACTGTAATCATTGACCCAAATATTACCAATTTTTAGGTAGCTCTTTATAAGCAATATTTATACATCTGAAAAATGTCGCCGATAACTTGCAGAGACGATTGTCGTGAGACGTCGATATTGTCTGCCAGCGACGTCGTGCTTTTTAGCGCTAACGTTGAGGTTACCAAGGGGGACGCAATTTTTAGGATAAATCGCGTTTATCTTCCAATCCAGCACGGTGACATATATTTTTTTATTTGAGATTTGGAGAAAGCATGACAAAATGCAGTCAATGTAGAAAAATGATAAAAATGACATTTTCAGAACCACTCTATTTCCATATTTTAGGTTAACAAAAAAAATCCACTTTAGGCATCTGGTCCGCAATGTCAAGCAAGTCATTCTTGTAGGGATTAATTTTTTTCCTTATTGTCACTTATTACAGCTTCAGATTGAACCCAATCTTATTAATTTACGACGAAGAATATCTACTCCAAAAATTTTATAACATTGCCTAACTTTTTTACAAAATTGCACAAATCCCCAATTTTCAGCCTCAATTTTCTTGAAAACAAGCACGGTGACCCATGTTTTATTTTGTGTTTTATTTTATAACTCTACAAGGCCTACAACATATTTCAAAATTATAAAAATGACATTATATCGAGAAACTGTATCGGATGCCCTTAATTAGCAAAACACACATCCCACAGTTATTTATTTGTTTAACCAATTCGTACATGTATATTAAATAAATTGTATGAATGTATAACATGTTTATATTACTTAAATCAATACCAGCTGCTCAATATGTTTTATCTTTAAATAAACATATCACACAAGTATTTAAGCTCAAAAATTCAACTATTATTGCGTAAGTTATAAATTATGTATTTTCATCGGAAACAAAAAGTAAATTTACACACAGGAAAAATATCTGTCGCAAGAAGAATGAGGAAACGGATCGAAAGACTCCATTCTGACGTGGCTGCGTATTTATACATTCCGCTAAGACAACCGCTAATTCGGGCCCGGTCGCAAAGAACATACACGAGAAAGTAGTACATATTTTTGAACAAAATATTTCTTGCACATAGCTGAAAATTTTTCAAAAAAATGAAATATTTGGATAATGTTGGTATCAACCGAAAGCTCAAGGTCTTGGGGTCACAGTAGAACCCTTGCAGAAAGTTTTTCTTGAACTTTAAATTTAATATATGAAATGGTGAAAGGAGGGCATATCAGCGCTGATCCAGAGTGTAAACGTAATCGAGACATTATAAGGCTCTTCGGATTCTGTAGTTTTTTTTATCAGTCGAGAGTATTCTAAATAACTCTTGAGTGATAAAGTTTATACTGATATATCTCTGTTGACATCTTGCAACTTAAACAGTCATTACACTTCTACTCTGAATGTTTTTCATGCATCTTACAGCTAAATGTATATGGATCATTTTCAAAAAATGTCGACTTTTCAGTACACCTATGTTTAAAATTTTATTTTCAATGGAAAATGCAGTCGTTAGTGTTGAAATGAAAGTTTGTAGAATTTATGATTTGGAACATCAATAATAAACACGATTTAGATCTATTTTGATAAGATAACAATATAATTAAGTCAATTTTTTTGCGTAATTTATGTGCGTACAGTGTCAGGATAATACATTTCAAATGATTTTTCCCCAATTTTCTGATTTCCTTGATATCTGCAAAATGATCTATTTTAGAATGTTAATAACGCTGAGGCAAAAATCACAGCTTCTTTATTATTATATGTAACACTTTTTTCTACAAACTAAATTAAATCGACGTAAAATGAAATGCATGTCTATCCTGTTACCAACACTAGATCAACCGTTAGATTGTTTCTCCTTATGAATATGGAACTATTCAGTGATGATTTCAAAAGCACACAGTATCCTAAAAATTTAACGCAGCGCGTTTCTTGCATAACAGTGTAGGGAAAAGAAAATTCAAGACATTTAGTGAACCAAATTAGTGGGTACCCTTTTATCATGTCTATGTTGTTACCAACAAATTTATTAATTAATTACAATAGTATATTTGTTAAAAGTGCAATGTGTGATGGAAACCAAAATCACCCCAGAAAAATATTATTGTTGTATCAAATGGAGTAGTTATTTCACTACAGCATTCGTAAACGAAGAGAAAAAAATGCTGAACATTATGAACTGCTACCTTAGACTTGCGTTGCTGGTGGTTATTTTTATAACCTTTGAAAACCTATCTTTCAAGATATTTTTAAGTACAACATAGAAAATTGACAAATAATCAATCATTACACAGAATTAAAATATTTAGAATTGTTTACTCTTGAAAACTATCTTATTGGCCACAATAAACAAGCTTTAAATTTTATCAAAATCTTTATTACATAACCCAAAATTTCTTTTGAATATGATAACAGGAGAGACAAAGTATTTTATTATACTTCACGTTAAAATACCATATTTTGATTGGCTAATACGAGGGTGTTAATTTACTCTATCACTTGGCTGAGAGGGTGACAATTTTTTTGAATGTCACCCTCTCGTCCAGACGAATCAAAAATCGATAATTTAAAGAACAATGAATTGAATTTACATCAAGTAATTAAATACAATGCTTGAGTGCTACGTTTTGGCTAAGATTTTATTGTTTGACTGTCAAAATAAAAAAATAAAACATCTGGCCTCACTTTTTTTTTCTAATACCTGTAACCTTGTTATGTACGTGACGTCATAGAAAATACTTGGTACTCCTCGAAAAAGCATTGTCAACCTTGGCTTTGCCGCGGTTGACAATGTTTTCTCGGGGTAACAATCTGCTCTATCACCCTCTCAGCTATGTGTTATTTATATAGTACCACCTATCAAAAATGTCTCAATGTATTCTTGTTTGACATTATCAAGATTGCATCTTTTTATGTGTTGTTTGTTTTGATTTGCTTATGACGATGGTGGTTTAAATTAGTAACTTTGATTTAATTTCAAATTTCGACATTGTTTTGAAAATGACCCATATCACATGTTACACGTACTTGAACAACCCTGTTTCTGTGACCGACATTTATATATAACGCTTGTCAGTTTCATTGCAAAAGATTAGAATTAACTGTTTCTATAAAATTGACTTGTTCTTTCGTGAACAGGAAAGTGTACAATTAAAATGAGTAAAATATAGCATTCAAAACTTTGCTTACAATCTTCAAAAAAAAAAAAAAAAAAATCAGTTCAGAACAACTAACAGCTAAAAACAAAACAAGTAAACGTGAAGGGAAGTAATCCGTGACTTTTACAATTCTTTTCTTTTCTTAATAATATGCTAAAACACAGTAGAAACACCTGTTTGATCAGACATGTACATGTATGCGGGAATGTGCATGTGAAATCTCCTGCTCAGAAATCCTTTCTTTGTAATTATCTATGAATGGTCGGATACATGTTAAATGAAATAAGAATTTTTGAAAATCTTTATGACGAACGTATTGGAAAACCGGTGAAAAAAAAAAAAAAAAAAAAAAAAAGCAGTGCAGAGTGAGTGCAGATGAAAATGGTGACGACACCAGCGCAGTAATTGGGACAACACAATCTTCCGGAACAAGACAATGACAAGCATCATCCTATCAAAAGATTATTTTGTTTAAAACAATAACCAATAATTATTTCTTTCAGTTTATAATTAGCTATTTCAGATCATTTCATAATCGAATAATGAACTAAAAGATAAAAATTCACAACACTTAACAAAACAAACTACTGACACTAACACTTTTGGTAAGGGTTACCTAACCTTAATTTCTGTTCCAAGAAAAATGAAACCAAGAGACGAACGGGCGATCTATGGATATACCACCATGAGTACAAGTGATTGGACTATTATTGATCATCATGAAGAATCATTTGGCATCAGCTTTCACATGAAAAAAAAAACAGGTACGGGTAGGGGAGTAATGCCATAAAGACGGTACAAAATCACCCAATGTAACGTGCAATAAAAGCTTCCTTAGCTCGCCGTTCGATTTTCAATGCAATGGAGCCACACAAACGCAAGCAGACATCTCTGGGTGGCCCCAAACTTATTATTTAGGGTAACAAATGGACAAACAAAATTTGAGAAGTGGAGAAATTTACAAAAAAAGGGATTTAAGAAATGATCACCACATCCCCTCCCCTTTCTAAATTCACCAAGGACCGTGAATGTTCATAGCATCTCCTCCCCTTTCTAAATTCATAAAGAACCGTGAATGTTCATAGCATTATAGCAGTAGCATAGCTTTGACAAATTACACAATGCATCTGAGCTGTTGCAAATTATCTTGTAGTATTCAACCACTACAACGAAAAAAAGATACACATGCTGTCGAACTTAAGACACGAGTATGTGAACATATACATATTAAATGATTCATGTGATACATCAGTATGAGCCTCTGTACGAGTTTGGTGATAAAGTTAAAAGTACTTCTCTAGGAAGTCGAACTTCAACAGACTGCTCAACGAGTTCTACCGGAAAAACTGAAGAGCTTATCATATTACAATAATAATAAGGAAACATATGTAACATAGATAGAAAACTGTTGGTAAAGACAGGATCAAATTTGAAATCCGCTTTCAACTAAAATAAAGCACACGGTCTGTTGAGGGTCGAAATTGTACAGACACTGGCCGTACATGACGTATATACGACAATACCAGCATATGGAAATGAAAAAAAAAAAATAAATCCGATCAAAATTTTTTATGAAGTTCTTGATATTGAAAGATAAAAAAAAACTGAAGGATGGGTTGAGAAAAATGTAAATTCTGCGGAACATTTGCAATCTTATATTGGACAAATGCATCCACCGCACCTAAGCATTTAATGTAAATGAAGGGATGAAATACATGATCAAGCGAAAAAAAATAGTCCCACTACATGTATATGCTAGAAAAACTTCCCTTTCCTAGCAAAGAAAAGAGTCCTACCACAAGCGGTGTGTCTGAAAAGCAAATCAACACAATAGAAGCATTGCAATGAGAACGAAATCAGTGCCCATTAATGATAGAAATGGATAAAAAAGTAATCATAAGTATAATAAATTGACTGATATGTTTTGAGATTAAGAGAAGGAGATAGGTAAAGATTCGATCGTTTTGTAGAGTCAGGGCATTGATAAATGAAACTCCCACATTGATTGTTAATTATATTTCAGTACGAGAAGCATATATTAAGAATATGACTTTTATAAGTGTCCATTACTTTTAGTAATATTTATGTGCTTTTCGAGCTTTTAATTTCAGATATTTGAAAGAAGAAGACTTTCTGAACTTGGAAAGAGTTGATTTTGATTAACATGGTTTTTGTTCAGATCATGTTACAGCTGATCCTGGGTTATTATTGTGGCAGTGATGATTTATTAACGGATTAAGGCCATTTAAGAAATTGGAAGGCTTACATTTAGATGTGAGTGGTTTTCATTTAGACAATTCATTTATATTTGTTCTCCTTAGCAACAGTTTACCTGAAACTCAAAGCGTTCGTGCTGTAATCTATAATCCAATTTGTTCTGGTGTATTGAGTCAGATTTTGTTAAAGTGAGAAACAATTATGAATATTGAAAAAGACCCATTTGGAGACAAATTTTAGTGGTCTACAATAATCTGCATGTAACTTTACATCACTTCTTATACATTCCTCACGTTCTCATCGAGTATCTGAGAGAGTTTCAATCAAAGGGTGACTTGGGAATAGAATTATGGTCACTCTTGGTCATCTTCCGACCGGTAGTAAAACCCTTGACAAAATGGGGCGTCCGTTTGGCTGTTTTAAATGTATAAATTCGCAGTCACGTCCGGTCAGAATAAGACGTTGTGGAGCTAGTGCCACGCTCTCTGCACGTTTAAAAAACAACCAACAATCAATCATCCAAGAGAATTTCATAGCCTCCCTCCCGATGCTAGGGGATATGGAGACTGGAGCACAAATAGTATCGGTTAAATAGTGTTTATGATGAAACGAGACCTTGTGATTTTTTGGGTATTATTTCATAATGCAGAATGTTAATGAATCACTACTATGAAAAGCCAACGGGGTCAAAATTCTTAATTCATGAATTGTCAATTTGTAACTTGTAACTGTGTTATTTCAAAATCTTAATTCGTAAATTGTTAATTTGTAACTTGTAACTATGAAATTTCAAAATTCTTAATTAGTAAATTGTCAATTTGCAACTTGTATTTTTGTACTTTCAAAATTCTTAATTCGTAAATTGTCAATTTGTAACGTGTATCTTTGTAATTTCAAAATTCTTAATTCGTAAATTGTCAATTTGTAACTTGTATCTTTGTTATTTCAAAATTCTTAATTCGTAAATTGTCAATCTGTAACTTGTAACTGTGTGATATCAAAATTCTCTATTGGTAAATTGTCATTTGTATATTGATGTTTTGTAACTTGTAACATGTCAATTCGTTAAATGTCAATGTGTTAAATGTCATCGTTGTATTATGCTAACGATCATTATGACGACAGATGGCGCTCGGTTTCTTCTTCTGTGCATAAGCCTCCTGTAAGTAGGAGCACCTCTATATGGAGTATATACCTAAGTTATTTAAATCAATTATGTACAGCACATACATATAAAAGAAAATAAATAGATAGATAAATACATTGTTTGTTTAATATAGCATATATACCAGGGACTCGGTTTTATATAGTGGTGACCTCGAATAAACATGTATGTCTACTGTACTGGTCACCACACCTGGGAAGGGGTGTGTCACTTCCTGTATTAAGGTATATACAGATGTGTCGCTGGAATGGGCTCTCTTATCAACTTCGCAAATATATTACTGTCACTTGGCAGGAAATTTCTTCCTAATATTTGATCGGGTCAAAATTAGACTAAATACATGAAATATAAGACTGAGCTGGAAAATTCATACTAATATTGTTCTAGGCCGCAAATTTTGGACTAAATGCATGATGGGAGAAATGGGTTGACACCCATTTCTACTTAATATTATAATCTCAATGTTAAAATTTGGGAAACTAATGTAATTATCTAATGATTTGTTAATACAAGAAGCAAATGGATGAAAACTCTTTATTTATTTGGCTCTTGAGTAATGAAGATAAAATGTTTTATATCATGTTTGTACTTTGCAAAACAAATTGAATGACGTATTATTTTAAATTAGTCACTTAGTTAATGTATACTTTATATGAAAACTGTATTGAATATGCAATATTTTGTAATAAAATCTAAAGGAACTAGACTTTTCGAAACTTAACGAGGACCTAAAATGGACTACCCACTATTTCCAACGTAGCCAAGAAGGCAAACTCAACACTAGGATTCCTGAAAAGGAATTTGATATATTGCCCACCAGAACGCATAAAACCTCATATATTTCACTGGTCATGTCAATAATGGAGTATGGGGAAATAGTATGGGACCCCTACACATCTACGAACATCAACAAGCTTGAAAGAATACAGCGACAAGCTGCGAGATTTATAACATGAGACTACAAATCCATAGAAGATGGTTGCGTCTCAAACACGCTCACCAAACTGCCGGGAACTTCAAGACAATACAGACCAGACGCTCAAGCCAGAAGCTAATATTTCTGTACGAGGTGGTTGAGGGGCTGGTTCCTGCTATAGAACCAGACAAATTTAACAAAAAAGCTCGTCCAAAAAGAACAATTGCTGCCAAGGGATTTGACACTTATCAGTCAATAAATATTGTAGAAAAACAGGTCAAGAACTACAGAAAGTGTTTTGAGATTTCAGCGTCGGAGAAAAATACCACAATATTCTAACTCATTTTTTAAAACAGTAATCGAGTGGAACCACCTTGAAGACACTGTAGTGCGCACACCGAGCGTTGACAGCTTCAGAAACTGCTCTCGTGCACCGTCAATAAATCGACGGCGCTCTCTCTGCCATTGTATTACCACAACGTATTCCTACAGATACAGATACAGATCTATAGAATGATCATGGTATTATTTGAGATTTGAGAGGGAGAGAATCGGGAATATTTTGGTTATTTTTTTTTGTTAAATTTTTATAGAATGAAAAATCAGGTAGCATCAATTCTTAAGCTTCTTGACCAGAAAAGATTAGAAGGCAAGGCTCCGTGTTAAAGACCGTACTTTGACCTATAATAATTTACTTTTATAAATTTTGACTTGGATGAAGAGTTGTCTCATTGGCACTCATACCACATCTTCTTATATCTATGTATATTGATATGTATATATATATCAGTGAGCCCTTCCCCCTCAGTCAGAAAAAAATGGTCCGATAATAGCATTTTAGGATGAATAGAAACCGTTTATTACCTGGGTTTTCCAGTAATGATGTAGCCTTTTATAGCCTTCTATATGGTATGGGTTTTTCTCATTGCTGAAGGTCGTACGTTGCCTATAATTGCTTACATCGACTTTATTTGAACTTAAGTGGATAGCTGTCTCATTGGCAATCATACAGTTTATTACCTCATTTCCTTATATCTATTTACCCAAATAATTCAGTCGTTATATTCCACCGATCTACGACTACTTCATTAACCTCGCAAGTAGGAGAGATCGATTACGTGGAGGGACTGAACTATTCGAGTTGTATTTTTATATAGTTTCCGTTCTCGAACGAAACGCCACCCGTCGTCTTCAGAAACAAAATAAAAACGGGTTCCTGTATACATGCCATATAAAAACAAATAAAAATATGTTTCTATTTGTTTTCTTTTAGATGCATTTGCTGTACATAATTGATTTAAATTACTAGGGTATATACTCCATATGGAGGTGCTCCTACTTACAGGAGGCTTATACACAGAAGAAAAAACCGAGCGCCATCTGTCGTCATAATGATCGTTAGCAAAATACAACGATGACATTTAACAAATTGACATTTAACGAATTGACATGTTACAAGTTACAAAACATCAATATACAATTGACAACTTACCAATAGAGAATTTTGAAATCACACAGTTGCAAGTTACAGATTGATAATTTACCAATTACGAATTTTGAAATTACAAAGATACAAGTTACAAATTGACAATTTACAAATTAAGAATTTTGAAATTACAAAGATACAAGTTACAAATTGACAATTTACGAATTAAGAATTTTGATCCCGTTGGCTTTCCATACACTACAGACATTAATTTTGCAATTCTGTGTTAAGTAGAAATGCTGAATGCATCATTATAGGTATTTTAATCTTAAATTTGCGTGTTCAGTAGAAGTGTAGAATGTTGTTAATGTGATCAATTATTTGTTTTATTTGAGAATTGTATGTGTTCTTAAATAAGGTCCTATCGTACCAACTATTTATCTCAAGTTGTGTGTATGGAAAGGGGTTAAATCGTTTGATACTGAATTTCTAGGAAAAGAAATAGAATGCGTTTATTTAACATAATATTATTGAAATGTTGAACATTAAGATAACATGTAAAGAAATTTGAAATAGTTGATTATTAACAAAACTCGCGATTTTTTTTTTCATATTTTCGCAGGAAGTTAGATTACCCATGCGCATTATTTAAACCGGCACCTTCCTGTTTTAAAAGATAGAGCAACAAAGAACGAAGTCGAAGTCGAGGAGAAACTTTCCGTTAATCAAGTATCATTATGGTATGTAGATGTTTCTATGTGGCTATCACGGTATTTCATATGTATGAATTGTATTTAGAAACTCTGAATTGTTATCAATATTGCACAATTAGAGAAAATACAACGAATTCAACAAAATATTAATATTTTACCTATCAGAGGATAACTATAGAATGTTCATTGATAACTGTTTACCTAATTAACATTTCAACAAAATCAATCTATTTTTAAAACAAGTCAGTCTGACCCTTATCTGATCTTCATGTGAGTGATCTCTGACTCTGTGTACGACGAGAAATGAAGTGAGCATTGCATCTCCATGTGCGCACATTCAATTATGACTACTTTAAAATCAACATGACCATACAACTTAATAGAAATATTAAAACAAAAATATGACACAACTTAAGGAAAATAATAGCATTATCACATGCTGGGCAAACACAAATTAAACAATAATTGAATATGTGTTTATTCGACAAAGACAATTATTTATGTGAAGGGTATACTAATGCACATACATGTATAACACAATAAAAGAATAAGCTATATTAAGTATTAACAAAATAGCCTAAATTGCACTTAGTCTGATTGAGAACATACATGTACAAAATGTACACAGTAAATACTATCATTCAAAATTCATATACTTCCTTTTCATAAAACATCATGTACTGGTCCTTAATGTGTATTTAACAATCCGCTGAATGTTAGGTGTCCTTTATCGTGAACATGTATTTTTTATTTTACAGAAGCTTGTCAAACAAATCAATGGCTGAAATGTATCATGAATCAGACATGTGGAGCAAAATAAAATTCAGTTTTGGAAAATCCAGTCTATAAATCATCAAAGGTAGTTTTTTGTCTGTATATATTGTTTGTGTTTAAGTTTAATCTATTGTTTATTTTATTTTTGTTATTTTACATACCATATTATGTTTGTCTTATCTACAGTATTCTAGTAAAGAAAGCACTTTATTTAATGTTAATGGACTTGTGCAGTCATCAATAAAAAAAACTGTCATAGGTAAAATGTTTTCATGGTTATCAATTACATAGTCAAACCTGCAATCTTGCAAATCTCGGGTAGAAGCTTCTTCATTAACAAAAACTACTAATAGTACACATTAATGTATATAATTTAATTTATTTTTATTAATGATTACATTTGTACCTTATTATATATATGTGCTTTGTTTATTCTGTTTGAATGCAGATATGTTTTATTTAAGTACTAAGAAAAATACAAAAAGACTAACCTTTTTTTCCATTTTGATAGCAATGATGTAAAGGTTGTCGAAGTGCATTGAGCAGATTATTCTCTTCTCTATACCACGACCATCATATCTGTAAATATTTCGATAATTGTTAGGATGCTTATAGTGCACATGAATAAATTCAATTAAATGTTCAAAAAATTCAATCATCACGAATAATACAAAAATAATGAAATATGCAGCCTGTCATTACTATTCAACAGAATGTCATGAAAGGTAACTGCACGTAGAGTTCGGAATCTCCATGTCATCTGAAATTTTTCCCTTTCAACAGTTTGCCTACTCGACGATACAGTTTTAGTAAACCTTTTTTGTATATCCGTCAGATGACAATTATCACGGAAATGTATAATTAACCATGATTTTAGTTGATAGGTCCAGTGTCCAGAATGATTCGCATCTTGTGTAACATACACTCCTAGCCTAACGATTACAAAATTTCAAGCAGGAGTATCTTTCTCGGACTCAAACATCACCCACACAAATTATGGATTTGGTGTTTCGAGCACATATTTTGAAGTACAAAGTAAAGTTTTGTGACCGGGATCCACGTTTATGTTTTTTTTTCAAAAGTCCCCAGTTTTGCAATATCCTGGTTTCATGTGCACATCCTAGCCAGTCAGTTTGGGTACTAATAACAACCATGTTATCACCAGCTACATGTACCACGCAAATAATATTAAAGTTTCGTACACATAATAAAAGGACAAATATGCATACAATATAAAATGGAGAGGTGTGGTATGATTGCCAAATAAGACAACTATCCAAATGACTCCTAAACCCCGTAAGGATGACTTAAGATTATATTACAATGGAGTTCTTGTCTTTCTTTTTTGCCTATGTACTTTGTCTATATGCCATTTTGTGTTTCTTTGTTGAAACAGTTATTTGTTTTTATAGTGATTAAGATTATGTTACAATGTTGACTGCTGTACTCCAATTTTTGGCTTTTTTACCTATTATGTCTGTTTGTTTTGCTCACACATTGTTGTCAACATAATGGAATTCTATGCGTCTGTCATACAAGTGAAGAGGTTTAGCTAGCCATAAAACCAGGTTTAATCAGAAAATGCCTGTACCAAGTCAGGAATATGACAGTTGTTTTCCATTCGTTAGATGTGTTTGAACTTTTGATTTTACCATTTTGTAAAGAATTTTCCGTTTTGAATTTCCCTTGGAGTTCGGTATTTTAATTATATTACTTTTAGGGAATAGAAACTAGGTCGCTTATGTCTTCTTACGACCAGCATTAAAACTCTTATCAAAGTGGGACGTCCGTTTGGCTATGCGGGATGTACAAGTACGCAGCCACGTCAGGTCAGAATGAGGACGTTAAATCTGTTGTAGATAGAGAAAGTGCCACGTTTACTGTACGCTAGAAACCTTTGCAACAACTCTTTCAGGGGCCCGTAGGCGGCCTGTTTCAAAGCTACATATTAATTCCTTCCAATAATCCCTCATTTTCAGTGTTAGTTTAAATTTTCCGCTGTTCATTCCTACAACAGGACTTTTCTATTGTATTTATTGTTAATGTGTTGTCGTCCTCAACATGCATGAAATATTTGACTATGGACGCAGTGCAAACAACAATCAATGAATCAATCTCTTTTTATATTGGAAGTCAAAATTTAGCAATCTCCTTTCCCGCTACGTAGTTACTTAATGATTTAAATGTAATCGACCTGAACTTGAATGTTTCATAAACAATTGGGAGTTAAGCATACCACTACCAATCAATCAGTTTGTCGCTTTAATATAAAACTGTTATGATATTGTAACTATTATATTTATTTAGTTGGCCTAACTTGTTTTGTGTGGCCTAAGAATGTTTACATGTTTACATTGTGTACAAAATAAAATACATTGTGTTACAACTATGCAGTTTAGAAATCACTGGAACAATTATTGATACTAATGGAATGATTAGAACTTTCTATTTCACTTACATAACGTTTCCAGAATGATCATAACAAAAGATGCGTAATTTATATTTCTAGCGTTGTCTAGAAATTTCCGTTTGAGTATTTAAATGCAGACCCAAAAGTTAGTTAAATATAGAGATTTAGAGATAGACATAGATAGACTTAGACATCGATAGACATCAACATTCTCAGCAGTTGGATTGACACTTTTATTTACAAACTACATCATACTACATTGTGACCAATTGGATATAATATTCTGTGGATTCCCGTGAAGATTTCCGGATAAAGAAAAGATAAAAGATTGGACTCATATTTTGACAGTTAAGTTGACATTTCTGTTTGTGTAATACTTTTTGTAAACTAGTGTATAATAAATCTTGTTAAATTTTATTATTGATTTGTGTCTTTTGTTGGCTACAAAAAAGTCGATTTTTCTGTTCATAACAGAAATTGGGGGTTCGTGTCCGGGATAACGTTAATATCTTATTAAAAAAATTTTCAGTATTTTTATTAGAACTAGCCAACAAAATTCTACAAAATGGCATTTGATGCCGGTAAATTTTTGAAAACGCCAGACCTGGAGGGGTTTGATAATTTAAAGAAAGAGGAATTAGTGTTGCTTGCTAGACATCTGAAATTAGACTTTAGAGTATCTATGAGAAAACAAATTATAAAAAAATTGGTAATAGACAAACTAGTTGATGCAGAAATTTTAGGTGAAGAGGCTCTTGAACTCAAGGTCGAAAATGTTGATGCTTTCAAATTAAAACAGCTTGAATTAGAACATGAACTTAAATTAAAACAATTGGAAAAAGAAAAAGCAGAACTTGAAATGAAAGAAAGGTTTGAGATGGAGAAGATGAAAGAAAAAGAAAAAGAAGATGATTTTAAATTAAAACAGGCAGAACTTGGAATGAGAGAAAGGTTAGAGATTGAGAAAATGAAAATTGAAATGGCAAAAGAAGAAAGCAACACTAAATTCCAATCAAAATCAGAATATTTTAATTTTGATGCAGCTAAAAATATACGTTTGGTTCTCAAATTTTGTGAAAAAACAGTTGACAAATTTTTTCCACAGTTTGAGAAAATTGCTCAAAATTTGAAATGGCCGAAGCCTTTTTGGACTACAATGCTGCAAAGTGTTTTTGAGGGCAAGGCCGCTGAAATTTACTCAGCACTTTCATCAGAAAATAGTTCTGATTATGACAAGGTTAAAAAAGAGGTTTTGAAAGCTTATGAGCTAGTGCCAGAAGCATATAGACAGAAATTTAGGTCTTATAAAAAGTTTGATTCACAAACCTATGTTGAATTTGCTAGGGAAAAAGAAGATCTATTTGATAAATGGCTTACGTCAAAGAAAATAGATAAAATTTTGATAACTTAAGACAATTGATGTTATTAGAAGAGTTCAAGCAGTGTGTTCATTTAGACTTAAAAACACATTTAGATGACAAAACTGTTGAGACATTACAAGATGCAGCTGTTATTTCCGATAATTATACCCTTTCACATAAGAGAAGTTTCAAAGGTCTAAATTTTAATACTTCGAGTGGAAATTACAAGAATCAAAGCACTGAGCGTACTGATAGTAAGCCTGTTGCACAGAATAAGAGACAGTCTAGTTATAATATGTCTAGTCCAAAGTTTGAAACTTTTGAGAAGACGTCACTGACTTGTGCTTATTGTAAGAAGAATGGTCACCTGATGGCTGATTGTTTTAGACTCCAGAAGAAGAATGACAGAGATAATAAGCCCAAAACCAGTGCTTGTACGACACCCCGTGTTACCAATACGTTGGAATGTCCTGCGAGTCAGGCTTTTAAGTCCAGTTTTTGTGATTACATGGAGGATTATATACCCTTTATGTCTGATGGGTTTTTTTCTATTGTTGATAATACTACTCCTCAGCCTATTAAGATTTTACGGGACACTGGAGCTTCTCAGTCTTTATTGTTAGAAGGTGTGTTGCCTTTGTCCGAGGAGACTTCTGTTGGTGCCTCCGTTTTGTTACAAGGTGTGGAGTTAGGTTGTATAGATGTTCCCCCATCGTATTTATCTGAAGTCAGATTTGATAACTGGACCAGTTGTTGTGGGTGTTCGTCCTAATCTCCCTGTTGAGGGTGTTTCATTATTGCTAGGAAATGATCTAGCTAGGAACAAAGTGGTTGCTGAACCAATTGTTACCAGTGAACCGGTGGTGGATGCTACATCACCTGAAGATGATGCTGAACTGTATCCAGCTTGTGTCGTTACTAGGGCGATGTCTAGAAAACAAAAAAATGAGGATTTGCAAGAAGACCAGTTTGATTACATGGACCTTTCTGACACCTTTCTAGCCAACATTGAAGGCTCCGGTAGCTCAGAGAAGGCCGTAATAAGACCACCTAGCATTAGCAAGAATGTAATTATGCCATGGCCAGACGTAAACTGCCATTCATTAGACCGAAGGAAATTTGTTGAAGAACAAAGTAAAGACCCTGAGGTTCTTCAGCTCTGCAAGAGGGCTCAACCACAAGAAGAAGCAGACAAAGTGGCCGAATGCTATTACCATCAAGACGGCATTTTAATGAGAAAGTGGAGGCCCCCTGATGCTACCCCAGAGGAGGAATGGAGAGTGGTATACCAAGTGATGGTCCCTAAAGTTTATAGGCAAGACATTATTGGTCTTGCCCATGACACCCCCTTGGCTGGACACTTAGGCATAAGGAAGACTTGCCTTAAGATCTTGCAGCATTTCTACTGGCCAAGACTTAGAAATGATGTCGCAGAATACTGTAAATCATGCCATATATGCCAGGTTGTTGGTAAGCCTAACCAGAAAATACCACCAGCACCACTTCTGCCTATTCCCGCCTTTGAAGAACCTTTTAGCCGAGTACTCATTGATTGCGTTGGACCTTTACCGAAGACCAAGACTGGAAATGCGTATTTATTGACGATTATGTGTACCTCCACTCGTTTTCCTGAGGCTATTCCGTTAAGGAATATCAAGACAGCTAGTATTGTCAAAGCTCTGATCAAATTTTTCACGCTAGTAGGACTTCCAAAGTCTATACAGTCCGACCAGGGTTCAAATTTCATGTCAGGTTTATTTCAGCAAGTCGTGTACCAGTTAGGGATTGCTCAGTATAGGTCAAGTGCTTATCATCCAGAATCTCAAGGTGCCTTAGAACGTTTTCATCAAACATTGAAGAACATGATCAGAACTTTTGTCTTCAATTTGACAGGGATTGGGATGATGGTGTTCACTTTTACTTTTGCGGTCCGTGAGTCTGTTCAAGAATCCTTGGTTTTAGTCCCTTTGAGTTGGTATTTGGTCATACTGTGAGGGGACCTTTAAAATTGATAAAGGAAAAGTGGCTTACTGAACACACTGACTTGAATCTTCTAGACTATGTATCTAGATTTAAAGAAAAATTGTATACTGCTTGTCAAATTGCTCAGAACAATTTAAAAACCGTTCAGAATAAGATGAAAATATGGTATGATAAAGATGCTAGGGACAGAGTTTTTGAGCCAGGTGATAAGGTACTTGTATTTTTGCCAGTCCCTGGACATCCATTACAAGCTAAATATTGTGGTCCTTATACCATAGAGAGTAAAATTAATGATTTACACACTCTATTTTGTTTACGCCGACCTGGTGTTTTTACAATATAATTTGAATTATATTGTAAAAACACCAGGTCGGGGTAAACAAAATAGAGTGTGTCACATTAATATGTTAAAACCATATTTTGAGCGTACTAATGAAGGTGAGAGTAAACCAGTTGCCACTTTAGCTATGGTTAAATTGGAGAACAATCATGACAAACCAGATGTAATTGAACCACCTTTTAGTTCTAAAACTATGGAAGAGACAGTTAGATTAAAAAATTCAGAAATTTTGTCAAATTTAGATTCAAAACTTGCACATCTGTCTTTCGATCGTAGAGAAAAATTAAAAGCCTTGGTATTTTCTTTTAAAAATCTTTTTCCAGATGTGCCAAACAAAACCACTGCTGTTTGTCATGATGTCGATGTTGGTGATGGATGCTTCTCCAATTAAGCAACATCCTTACCGGCTTAAGCCACTCAAACTTGAATTTATGAGACAAGAAATTAAATATATGCTTGACAATGATATTATTGAGCCGAGTAACAGTGAATGGAGCTCTCCTTGTCTGCTTGTGCCCAAACCAGATAAAACCTTTCGTTTCGTAACTGATTTCAGAAAAGTAAATTCTCTTTCAAAATCTGATTCCTATCCGATTCCAAGGATAGACGAGTGCATTGATAATATTGGGCAAGCAAAATTTGTGAGCAAATTTGATTTATTGAAAGGTTACTGACAAGTCCCATTGACACAGAGAGCTCGAGAAATATCAGCTTTTGTCACACCAGACGGCTTATTTCAATATACTGTAATGCCGTTTGGCATGAAAAGTGCTCCAGCTACATTTCAAAGAATGATCAATAATGTTATAAAAGATTTAGACTGTTGTTATGCTTATACTGATGATCTTATTGTATGTAGTGATAGCTGGAAAGAGCATTTAACACATTTATATGATACTTTTGATAGATTGTCACAATCACATTTGACTGTTAATCTTAGTAAAAGTGAATTTTGCCAGGCCACTGTTGATTATTTAGGGCATACAGTT
The DNA here is from genome assembly GCA_017311375.1 of Mytilus coruscus. NCBI lineage: Eukaryota > Metazoa > Mollusca > Bivalvia > Mytilida > Mytilidae > Mytilus > Mytilus coruscus. Next base: position 72,324,082 of record CM029598.1, on the reverse strand, counting down.
GGCCAAGGTCAAGTGAAACCTATTACGGCTAAAGTGGACGCAATTACTAAATTTCCTCCTCCTACAAATAAAAAACAACTTATGAGATATTTAGGCATGATTGGATTTTACAGAAAATTTTGTTCAAATTTTGCTACTGTTGTTCAACCATTGACTCATCTTTTACGGAAAGATTCTAAATTCATCTGGAGTGAAAATTGTCAAAACGCTTTTGAAAATAGCAAATCACTTTTAATTAATAATCAAGTTCTGATCACTCCAGACTTTGAAAAACAGTTTAAACTTGCCGTTGATGCAAGCGATGTAGGAGTTGGAGCTGTTTTATATCAGGAAACAGATGATAATGTTGAAAAACCTATATCATATTTTTCTAAAAAAATTAGATAAACATCAGAAAAGTTATTCAACTATTAAAAAAGAGTGTTTTGCACTGTTGTCTGCACTTCAACATTTTGATGTATATTTAAATCCCACTGTGCATCCTATTCTTGTTTATACTGATCATAATCCTCTCACCTTCATACATAAACTGAGAAACAAGAACCAGAGATTGACTAGGTGGAGTTTATTGTTACAGGAATATGATGTTATTGTAAAACATATTAAAGGTAAAGATAATGTAATAGCAGATGCTTTATCTAGAACTTATTAAAACACTGTGTATATACTATGTATTTTTGTACATATTATTCATGAAAAGTTTTTGTTACACTCAAACTTTTTTTAAGGGGGGAGGTGTTATAATATTGTAACTATTATATTTATTTAGTTGGCCTAACTTGTTTTGTGTGGCCTAAGAATGTTTACATGTTTACATTTTGTACAAAATAAAATACATTGTGTTACAACTATGCAGTTTAGAAATCACTGGAACAATTATTGATACTAATGGAATGATTAGAACTTTCTATTTCACTTACATAACGTTTCCAGAATGATCATAACAAAAGATGCGTAATTTATATTTCTAGCGTTGTCTAGAAATTTCCGTTTGAGTATTTAAATGCAGACCAAAAAGTTAGTTAAATATAGAGATTTAGAGATAGACATAGATAGACTTAGACATCGATAGACATCAACATTCTCAGCAGTTGGATTGACACTTTTATTAAAAAACTACATCATACTAAATTGTGACCAATTGGATATAATATTCTGTGGATTCCCGTGAAGATTTCCGGATAAAGAAAAGATGAAAGATTGGACTCATATTTTGACAGTTAAGTTGACATTTCTTTTTGTGTAATACTTTTTGTAAACTAGTGTATAATAAATCTTGTTAAATTTTATTATTGATTTGTGTCTTTTGTTGGCTACAAAAAAGTCGATTTTTCTGTTCATAACAGAACAGGTTTCATATTCATAAGATATTTACATATTATCTTCTGAATTATGCATGACATACTTTCCGCTCGATATAAAATAATCATCCATAAATACATATATTCAGTATATCGATTTTCCATCACGTTTCTTTATTTTTTTTTTTTTTCATTCATACTTGTCGACTTTTATCTTTTTATTTCCTTATAAAACTATTGTCAAGATGTTACCATATGCATTTGTAAATGATAATTATATGTCAATAATTTATGTATCTTTATTGACTTGATGTCTATTGTCATGAGATGGAATATTTCGAGTATTGGATAGGATTTTTAGTGTTTTGTCTGTGTATAGCGTTTGGCCTTATTGAAGTTTTATCGCACTGTAAGTTTGATTTTGTTTCGTAATTTTGAAATTGTACATGTTTACTGAAGATTTTAAATTTATTATAACAGTTGTTATTGTATTGCGCGTAAAGCAAGTAAGTGATTAAAACTGACCTTTTGAAGCTAGAAGTTCAAGTATCTACGTGTTTCCATTCGTTAATCGTCAGTTGCGTCTGATAATAACTCTGTCCTCTGTCTGTCATTCAAAAAGAAATTTCCTTTTTTTAGGGACTAAGTTGTGATGATAATATAAATATACATTTACTGAAGGATGTACATATTAAAATAACGGTGTATCGATCTGATGAGTTGAGCCCTTTCCAACTGATTTTTACATCGAGATGACCGTGAGGTCATTCCGATGTATTGCTATCGCCTAAATTTCCATTATGCAAATTAGTTTTTCAACAGATCTATAAAAAAAATATAGATCCGCGGACATTATCTAGTGCAAAATAACATTCCTTATCGCTTGTTTTAAATTCATTTTTTTCAATGGATGCTCCCATAAATATTTTTTTTAAACACAAATTAATAATATGAAAATGTTTTGTCGTTAGATATATATATATATATAAAAGTAAAAAAATAATTAATAATATCTATGCACACGTACCGAAAAATTGTGTTAAAGCTTGTGGAAGAATATCTCAAGAACGTTTTGTGACACTCGCGGCAAGGACCGGTAACTCTGTAATTATTTTTGCGGGAAAATATGAATGGCTTCTCATATCCAATCTTTTAGAAAAATGGATTTTTTTACCATGTGTCCACCATGCACTTGCACTGCACTATTATTAGAATAGTACAATAGAATGATATACAAGTGGATGAAAATTATATATACATGTAACTGTTATATTAATATAATATATAACAACAAACCAGTGTATACATACTCTGGGACTATTATTATATTAGTATAATAGTCCCAGGTATACTGATTTGTATCACTACAATATAATAGTTATTACGGTGTGGTTGAATTTCCTGTCATTTATTCATCATCCACGCATGAACTTGTCACAGAAAAAAAATATATTTGTACATTAACCTCAGTTTCAGGTATAGAGATGTGATCTTTTTCTGTGACATGTGCTTTTGACCATCCACAAGAACTTGCGGTCATCCGATGTCCAGTACTTCAGTACTTTGATTATAGTTTATTCGTATGTTGTACTGCTGCACCACTGTCCCAGGTAAGGGGAGCGTTGGCGCCTTCTAACATGTTTAACGTCGCCATATTCCCAAGTCTGGAACCTGAAATTCAGTGATTGTCGTTTGTTCATGTCTGTCATATTTGGTTTTTTTTCGTAAATTGTTTTGATATAAATTAGGCCGTTAATTTTCGCAACTGAGTTGTTTCATATTTTTTTATGTAGGGGCCTTTCATTAGCCGACCATACGGTATGGGTTTTTCTCGTTGTTGAATGTCGTGCGAGTGCCTATAATAGCTTACATCTACTTCATTTGTACTTTGGGGGATAGTTGCCTCATTGGCATATACCACATATCTTTATTTTTATATGAGTCGTTACGGTACAAAATTGTGTCCCCCTTTCGTAAAGTTGCGAATGTTTATGGTGTGTGGAGAAAGATGTAGAAAAAAGGGGTAATTAGTTTAGGTATGTTTTCATATCGAAATGTAGGATTTGTATCAATTAGTTCTGTTGAAGGTACGTGCGAAGGAAACATTTATTTATAGTTTTGAAATTTATGCAAAAAAATGATTGTTTTATAGCCTCCCTTTACCAGCTGGTTTAATCGGTTGAAAAAGTATGAGTAGTAAAAGTTAAATAATGTAATTTTCACCAAGTTAATCTTTTCACTAAATAATGGAAGTACAACGATTGTTCCATTTAACTTTGAGAAAATATCAATATCGATGGGCGAGGCTTTTGATACTGAAACAAATCCGTACAAAAAATTGACGGGTTACAATTTATCTGTTGCATTGGTTTCTCCTTTCGGTTGTTTACCGAAATAAACCGAGTTTTAATCATCTTTCTGTGTTAAACAAATGGTCCTTTTGTGAGGCTAACTTCAGACCTGCAATGTGGGAAAGAATGTAAAACTGCATCTTGTGAATTAGGACGATTTCTATTGCAAAACCTACATGAACATATTTTATATAAACATTTAAGAAATGAGTTTTCGACTGTTTCATCGATATAATATTTAGAAAAAACGTTGTTACTAATTATGATCCCTTTAGATTAGAGCCCAGGTTACCATGGAAAAATATTTCTCTAAATATAGTTTTAAAATCTACCAAGTGAATTTTCGATTTTTATTTGTTT